>VKOC01014660.1:0-148812 GCA_009364415.1 Spea multiplicata
ACCAGAGCTTCACAGGTTGTCACTGGAGTCCTCTTCCACTCCTCCATGAAGACATCACGGAGCTGGGGGATGTTAGGGATCTTGCGCTCCCCGACCTTCCATTTGAGGATGCCCTACAGATGCTCAATATGGTTTAGGTCCAGCACCTTTACCCTCAGCATCTTTAGCAAGGCAGTGTTCTTCTTGGAAGTGTGTTTGGGGTTGTTATCATGTTGGAATACTGCCCTGGAGCCCAGTCTCCAAAGGGAGGGGATCATGCTCTGCTTCAGTATGTCACAGTACATGTTGGCATTTATGGTTCCCTCAACGAATTGTAGCTCCGGCAGCACTCATGCAGGCCCAGACCATGACACTCCCACTACCATGCTTAACTGTAGGCAAGACACACTTGTCTTTGTACTCCTCACCTGGTTGCCAAATAACCAAATAAGTTTATCTTGGTCTCATCGGACCACAGGACATGGTTCCAGTAATCCATGTCCTTAGTCTGCTTGCCTTCAGCAAACTGTTTGTGGGCTTTATTGCGCATCGTCTTTAGAAGAGGCTTCCTTCTGGGACCACAGCCATGCAGACCAATTTGATGCAGTATGTGGCGAGTCACATGACACTGGGGAGGGGAAATGGCTTATTGGGCCCAATTTGGACATTTCCACTTAGGGGTGTACTCACTTTTGTTACAGTTTAGATAGAAGATCCAGCTCCACAAATAAGGGTTAAAAATTCAAACTTTAATTAGACCAGTTAAAACATGATAGACAAAAAAAGAGAAAAAAAGGAGAGATGTGCTCAAGTGATTGAGAAGAAATACGCCAACGCGTTTCAAACCTTACGGTTCTTAATCATGGCTTCTAAATGGTGAGCTGGAGTTATCTTTGTTTTTTGTTACATTTTTTTCTATACTCACTTTTGTTGCCAACGTTTATAATTTAATGAAGGCAACAGGGTAGCTTTTCAAACATACAACTTCCTCAAATTATGCACCAAAATATTCATACATTTCAGAAAATGATTTAACTTGTCTTACATAAAAGTAATGTTTAAATGACACTCGGTAAACACCACACAACTTAGTGAACAGCAGGATATGTCCCTCTTAAATCTTTACACTAGATGTCACTGCCAAAGGAATTTGCATTCATTCCATTATCATTTATATTTCTTGTTAACCATACTTTTTTCACATGTGTGGCATTTAAATCTAAACCAATATACATAGCTGTATGTGGCAGCCCTGACAGTATGTGTAACACCAGTGGTAGCTAGAAATGCAACAATTTCTTTCTATCTTAATGATTTGTCAGTTTGTACATGCCATTAACATATTGCATAAATAAGCGTACACCCCTACTCACAAAAAGTAACAAACATCATCCACCACAAAACATACAAGTTCATGGGTAGGACACTGCATAGGTCAGAGACCGTGTTTATTGGACATTTGGATCTGTCTTTTGACCTACAGCCTTTCATCATCACTACAGACTCCATCAAGATCCTAGGAGGCTAGTTTGGTGGAAATGATGGGACCCTGAACAGCTGGGGAGGTAGACTGAACAAGGTAAAACAGAAAATTGGACCCATTCATGGCCATTAAATGAGGCCTCTCCTTAAGCACATCTGTGCAGCTTCAGACACTGTCCACAGTTGATGGTGTGATGGTGGTGATTTAATCATGTTTGTTCTTACAGTGCCATTTTACACAGACTTTGTTCAGTGCTCTGGAAAATGAACTCAATGACTTTGTGGAAAGGAAGATCCTCTCCTAAGCTCGGTTTTATATGGACTCCATTAGGAACTCACACAAAGAGTGCCTTTGAAGAAGCTTGGTACCTAATGTCTTTTGTTAGGACACTTTGTGGTTTGCTAGGGTGTAATAGGGACTGTCTGATCCTGAGTAGCGAACATGACAATGTCCAAGACTGTTGTAGGCTGCTCTTGCTTAAAGACTATTCCATCATTGACAGTCTTGATAAGGAGGATTAATACCCAGCCCTCATTCTCCTGATCCCCTCAGCCCTTGGACATTTTGTTATTTCATCTCCCACCCAACCCCATCTCCCTCCATCCCTAGGTGCTATTACTGTGACAATGCCACTTTTTGTGACTCTAGAACTATTAAATGTTTTAGCTTTATGCCATGACTACAGTTCCTCTTTGTATGTTTTTGACTGTTTGACTGTTTTTGGTGTACTTTTTATATTATTAACAATATACAAAAGCTGTGTCTGCATATACCGTTCTTGGCTAAGCTGCTGCTTTGTGTTCTGTGTTACATCGCAGTTTGCCTTGTATGTAATGTAATGTAGCCACTGACTGCATACACCCATCTGTACACTGCAAATGCGTAATGGTGTCATATACGGCTGTGTGTACATCATTTTATAGGATTCTAGTGTTGACCGATCGATAGAGAGAGCTGCTGTTATGGCTTATTACATTTTAATGGTGCGACTGTAAAAGAGAGTTGCATGAGTAGAGTTTAAGAATAATGCATACTTACCATTACCCAAAAGGTCACTTTTTTACAACTGGCCTTCACTCAAAGTAAGATTACCTTTAGTGTATCTCTATTTTATCTGTCTAATTAGAAAATGTAATTGTGAGCCCTTTTTTCTTAGAGGGCATTCAGGTGCTGTGGCCATCTGTATGTAGGATACAAATTTTACTTGGGAGAACGGAATTAAAATTACAGTTATCAAAGAAATTAAAGTAATAATCCTTAGCGTTAGCCCACTCCTGTTATTGGTTAGGAGGAACACATTACTCATTTCAGTCTTGGCTTTATAAGTGCATGTGTAAAGAAAAGAAAACACATTATTATTAGTGGCAGGTGTGAAAAGAACCTTTGATCTACAAAGGTAGAAATCAGGCTTATTAGCTGGAAAAAGAAGCACGACTATCATTGAAACTAAATGTTGTCAACCTAACAGGACACAGTGCCTGTTGTCAATTATGACATTCTGGCATTCGCTAATTATATCCTTCACTGTGCAATATTACTGTAATTCTGAACAAAGTGTATGGTGAGTTAATTACCGATGGAGACATGGGTAGGTATTAAAAATGCAATATGAGAAATGATTGCATGTGCTTTGTGATGAAATTGTAGGAGGATAATGGGAGACCACTGATCGGTGTTTGGAAATGTTAAGATAAGACCTACTAGATGCACAAAGTGCAAAATAGATTGATCTGAAATTAGGTTTCTCATCTTAAGTCTAATTCTATAAATGTAATTGTGGCCTTTTGCATTTCAGCAGAGGTATTGTACAAATTGTGCTTCTTACAGTTTGAACAATTGTAATAATTTTATTTCTGATGTACAGCTTGCGGATTACGCTGAATACTGGTTAGCCGGCTAGTTAGATAATCGGTAAATCTGAAATTCTGAAGGTCATGTGCAAGAAGTAAGTCTGGTGCAAAGTTTAAAAAGTGTTCTTCTCACCACAGCAACTAACACAATGTCCCTGATGGTTGGATTGCTCCATTTGCTGTTGTGATCATAAAGCTACTTTCCAAACTATTAGGAGAATTTGTGCATTCGTATTCGGGAGAGCATGAAAAGGAACAGTAATCCGTAGGATCACACCGTGAGTTAAAAGGTCCAAAACAGTTGACTCTATTGGTTGCCGGCAGGGGCCTCCTCTGTCCCTCAAATCCTGGCGTTGAAGCCTTTGGTCTCCCCTGGCCAAGTAGCTCGGACCTACTTCACCGACACTTTCTGGTTGAGGGTGGTGATGTTTGAAACTCAACACCAATTGGGACTGCACTACCTCCCCCCCCCCACAACTCTCTGTCTCTGACAAATTTAGGGTGCTGGGAGTTGTAATCCAACTCCCAGCACTGTAACAGTTACAGCACTACAGACTAACAAAATCTTATTTATTTTTTATATAAACAAAACATTATATCGTTTAAAAAATAATGTGCTGCAATTATGCAGACAAGAAGCTTAGTCAGGGACTCCGGGGAGTGACAGACAGACAAACCGCTGGCTGACTATTGTCAGGATCCCAGGTCTGCTTATTCCCACAGCCAATTAACATGCGCGCAGTTGATGTGAGAGCCCGTACTTTGATAACAAGCCGAGAGATATGTGTGACGCATGGGGCGATGCTGAAATCTAACTGCTTAATACGAGCATATTAGCAGCAATAATTGGATTTCTGAAATCCGGAGATTTCAAGCTTGACCCTTTCTTGCCCATTAAATTGTCTGATTTGTCTTCTGCATACCTTTTGCGTATGATCTTCATTTATTATTAAAAAATTGGAAGATTACCAGCGTGCAATAAAGAAGAGGAGGGACCCAGGAACGGACTGGGGTTCAGCCCTGGCACTTTAAGGCTGTTCCCATTCTAACAATCAAGAAACTTTAATGGGTTAATGGAGCATATACAAGCACAAGGACGGACTGGCCAGTGGCCGATAGCCCCATATACTTGCCCTCACTACTGCTTCAATATTAAGTAGACTTTAATGAGTTTATGGAGCATATACAAGGACAGGGACTGGTGGCCAAATAGACACACACAAGCACATGCTGAAAGGGTACAAAAAAGTGTATCCATGTTAAAGCGCCAGGGCCATTTAGTCATCATTAGTCTGGCTTTGTACAAGAAATATCACCTTTTAAACAATGTTTTTCACCCTAAACGAACACACATGAAACAACGGTAGTAACACTACTAACAAGATCCTAACAGAATAGTAAAAATGCTAAAAAGTTGTTCTAAATGGGCTATATATGAAATTTACATGTAAAGAACCAGTTTCATTTTCATTTCAAGACAAGAGTCTTGTGTCGTGGTTCGGCACAGCTTTGTATAATATGGGATTGAAGTCAGGAGTTTTGTTGAGAAGCATTCAGATTCCCCAATTAACGAATGTCTGCTTAAAATAAAAAAAAAAAAACAAGAAAAAAAAAGGCCCAGTCAAGCAGTTCACACTTGACTGATCAGAGGTGGCTCCCGGAATCTGTAATGGCACAAAACGCACAACAGTCAGTTACTCCGACACGGTTCTCCCTGACTCTAACGACCTATGTGATCTTCTCATGCGCGAGCTGCATGCTTACTACCCATGCATACATTAACGAATTAACTGGTAAATTCACGCTGCTATTTTTTTCTCCCGTCTCCACCTCCCTCAAGGATTTCCAAGCTGCCCCATTACTATTCCGCTTTAGTTCTGTTTGATTATCTCGTGACTGGGAGCAGAGTGTCCAGATGCAAATTTGTCTTTGTGATGCAAATGCAGCAGGCAGAGAAAGTGTACGAGGCTGTCATGCTGCTTGGCGAATCTTGTGATCATCACAGTGTGGAGAAGAGGTGCCGCTTCCTCGCTTTATAAGGAACGCTACTGGGATTTGTGAATTAGATATGCCCCCATCTGCCCACAGTGCCCTATCTACACATTCTCTGCTTATGAGATTAAACAGAATAAAGCACTTACATGACAGCCGGAATGAACCAAGACTTTTACTCTTCGCTGTTATATATATGTGTATATGGTAGATGTATTACTTCGGCGGCCATAAACATTCGCTGTTAACAATTTTACAAGCATCAGAATTCTAGTAGGCTGCAAGAATGGGGCATTCTTTTCCCTCTGTGCCGGTATAGCTCCGCATGTGATCGTGTTATTGAGAATTTGTAGATTTAAAGATATTGCTCATTTTGGTTTTTTTGTTCCTGTTAATAATGGCGGTACACAATCTGCCGGTGCTCTAGAAATAAATTGTAATGTAATGGGCGACCTTTTCCCACCTAGCGCCCATGTAATGTGGCTGTGCTTGATTTGCAAGATCTGCCTCAGGTGTAAATGATTATTAGTGGATGCGGCTTAGTCTAAAATACAATTAAGGCACTTTTCTGCTTTAACCTATGTCGTTAGCACAAATTATGCTGTTCTAACCTATCTGCTTCCTGGAAGGTGATACATATTCCTATATGCATCTTAATAAATGACTATAGAGCATAAGATAACACACAATAATAGAAAACAGGGGTACTACTGTGTATACGAGGCTGGGGGCTTGATTCTACCCCTTTGCACAAATCCTATACATTCCACAAGATTACCGACAGGCACCTCACTACCTGATCTATTACCACTAATCTCAATGACCGGGTCCTTCCTTCACTAACTAATCCACTGAAAATATGGCAATGAAGTACCTGTACAGCATTGATGGCCGACTTGAAGTTAACCGGCTGTTCAGCTGCCATTCCACGATGTTTGGGAAATTCATAGGTTCTGCAGTAGAATAACATCTGGAGAAATAATGGCTACTGGTAACCCTGCACTAAGAGCTACTGATACTAACAGATGGACTACAATTCATCAAGAATTAAGTAGGGTTTTGTCAAAAAACTTCCACCATACTATCTAGAAAACAATGCATTTTGAGCCCGTACATGTACGGGCATTGTCATTGAGGGGTTAAAAGGCCATCATATCCATATTTGTAGTGTCCCCTTTGCAAACGTATAGGGGGTTTCTGCACAGTCCCCCATTAGCATTTTCTGTGCAGACACATCACCTTGCTTATGATATACTTGCCTACAGTCAGCTCGGGTGCTGGCTTGGCGGACCACGGAAGAGGAGGGCAGCTGTAGGGCTGCAGCTTCTACCTCGTTTACTAAGAGTGCATATTAAAGTAGTCACAGAGTATTCTTGTTTAGTGGTGCTGTCAGGGACATGACATCATTCCTTTAAGCCCAAATCTGAGTACTGCTGTAATTGTCAGTGTGCAGCTTTCTAGAAACTCCAGAACATGGCATGCGTCCAGCACGATGCAGTGAAACAACCCGATGACCATAGGTGAATGTAGGAATAATACCTGAGTGCTCTAGGTTAGTTTAGAGCAGCATAATTAGGTCACCGTGAGCTCATCTCTAAGCCCAGTGCACGTCTACGTTCCCTTTCTCTGTATAATTACTGATGGCAGATAAAAGGCTTAAAAACGAAGGACCGACTGAAGGTGTCAGGAAGGAGCAGTCTGTGTAATATTGTGACACTATATTAAAAATGTAGCGTAACACAAATACACATGGCATTGTAATATTCAGCTTTTAGAGTAGGAGAACAAAGGAAACTACACAATTCAAACTGTCAGCATGTGTCACTAAGTAGGAGTGCCATGTCGCACACAGGGAATTGTGCTGTCCCAGTTAGTAATGTCACTGACAGATTTAACAAAGCGAAACTAGGTAACTGGTGTCTTTCTTGAAATAACATTAGAAAAGATTAAGAAGCAAAATAATATTAAACTGACATCAACCCAGTCAGCAGTTCTACAGAGAATTAACTACTTGTCTTCCAAAGGATTTGTAACATTTCTATTCAAATACATTTTCTTGCCCTCAAAAATCCTGAACGATGAATAGAGAACCATTTTTACTTATGATGTAGAATATAATATTTTTGTACCAAAACACGTAAGATTCTAACGATAAACACAGATAAAGTAAAAAGATTTCAGCCGTGTATAGACTGTTATTTGTGCTGTATTAATTAAAGGGACACTCCAGCCGTCACATGCACTTTATATAACAGTTGAGTGGTCCCTTTAAATGTTTTAGATGTCTCCCTCGCAAATGCATTCTGTAAAATCCCACTATATGTATTTGCCCCTTTCTGCTTTCCCAAACACACCTCCTGGCACCTGACATATATACTGCCAGCCGGCTCTGGCACTGGAGGGCCCAACTAGACCCACATGGAAAACACTCCCATTGATCTCCATGCGAGTGCTTTCCTGATGCTGATTGGCTGCATGAAGCAGCCAATCAGCGGTAAGAATTGCCACACCATGGAGGGACGAGCTACAGCTTCTCCATAAGAAGCCACGTAGTGGATAACAACACAGATCAGGCATAGCTGTAGATGGTCACAAATGATTTTAGCACTGGTGAGCACAACAACCTGGACTACCCAGCAGCTTTTCAGGAAGGCATGGTTAGGTCAACCTGAATATTGATACTACCGGTATTTACTTTACTACTTTAGAGTAGCTATCCATGACGGGTCACATAAATCCCCTATGTCTCTACGGTGAAAGTAATAGAATAGTATTATTACCACCCAGTCTGAAAGCTATGTCTGTATCTGTCGTGTCACATCAAAGTTACAGGCTATTTTAAGGTCTATAGATATTCTCAATTGTCAGGATTGTGAAATAATTGCATCTAGAAGAATAAGTAACTCTGATGTGAGACCTCATGGTATAAACAGCACATCCTCATGGCACATTTGCATGCTTCCACTACAAGACTTACAATGTAATAATTAAAGGAACCTTTCTCCTATGCAAGAACAGGCCAATATAGAAGAGCTATAACACTACGATGTGTGACTCTGCATACATTTGGTTTATTTTTAAGAGTGCCGATACATTTTTATAACCATAGGAGAGGCATAGGAAAATAACTAACAAAAGTTTAAAGAAAATGAATTCCCTTAACTGAAACGTGTGCAGACTTGCGATTCCTAGCAATAGATGGGGTTATCCATCATACTCGCTTACCAAATCCACACCTTTATGTCCCTATAATACAACCCAGCCTTCGGACTAACTTCATATAAGGAAATGGCTGTAAATGATATGCTAATATTTAACTTGTATGTAAATACTATACAACTTAAGAAAAAAAAACCTGCAGTTGACTTCAAAGTTCTAAAGGTCATAAAGCATTAGAGGACACTTATCTCCCCTTCTGGAGTATCCCCCTTGGTATGATA
Source organism: Spea multiplicata (assembly GCA_009364415.1). NCBI lineage: Eukaryota > Metazoa > Chordata > Amphibia > Anura > Pelobatidae > Spea > Spea multiplicata. The sequence goes on from VKOC01014660.1 coordinate 8,745, forward strand.
TACAAAGGTGTAATAAACAGATTACTAAATATTTACATAAAGGGAAAAATGAATGCTGGTATTTATATGGGAAATTAATGAGTAGGCAATTAGAATCATGAAAATTAATGGATAGATATTTCATTTACTAAAAGATACTGCCGTGTTTGCAGCAACAATTACATTAGAAACATAATAACAATGTGCAAAACAGCTATATAATATATGTAATATCACACGTATTTCTCAGGCCAAATGAAAAAAGGTGATAGGTGCAAGTAGGACTAATTATAGATGAAAAACAGGCCTGGGGCATTTAAAGCATATCAACCCACAGGTTAAACAACAATGGGGGTGGTTGGGGGGAAAAATATGCCCCTGATATAAATCTTAGTATTCCACCTACTCTGCTAATGCCTCTGATGCCTGTGATTAAATATAGAAACATCATTCTTAGTACAGCTGAACTCCGAAAACCTTTCCCAGAAATATATATTTGTTTTAATCATGAAGAATTTTCATCTCATTCATGACTTTTGCCAGAAACACTTTGTCACGTGACACAAAAGCAGGTGCCGATAGGCTGCTGCCATATAAACTGGAACGTGGGAGTCCCTAATAACAGTGAAGCAAAAAAAAACTTTCCTAGAATTGACTAACCACACAAGGACATTGATAAATGGAGAAAAACGACTGTCATTACTGAAGTCAGGAAGGAATTTAATTTTTCTCATTAAAAATAATGAGAGAAAGTGTTTTAGAGTATTTTTTGTTTGCCTGTTTGATTTATTGCTCGGACTGACTTAATGAAGGTTGTAGGTACTCCAAAATAACCATAATTACAGTCTATCTCCGCCAATTACACTTTATATACTTCATGCCTTCTTCCTGATTGCGGTATATTACCCTTTAGATCACTGGTCAGGCAGAGGGATCTGCTCGATGCGTTTGCGGATATGGATATTAGTACCAGTACAGGAACACTGGTCATAATTGAGGCAATTGACGTACCTCCCTGGAACCTATGATGAAATGAAGCATTATTTTCTATAACATAGCCTATCACATAGTGTTTTGCTTCTCATCAGTCACTTTAATGATTATTAAAGTGGTTCCTGGGAAGCCCAAACAGAAAATAGATTTAGGGGTATAGTAAAATAGATGTGTTTTTTTTCCATGTAAGGGCAGAGGTCATAATGCCAGAAATACATGGGGAGAATGGAATGGAGAAAGATCAGAAGAAAGGTCAGCTTTGAAGCAGGAGATGAAAAGCAAAGGTAACTATGATGAGAACAGGAAATGTGTAATACTTGAAATAAATGAGTTAATTGAGGGAATACTCTTGATGTAATTATGAAGATGCGACACATCTAGCATGAATATCATTTTATTAAAATATTCATAACAACATTTCACAGGCAGCAAATAACACAACAAAATAAGGTCTATGAATCTTGTGATCAATGTAGAATACTTGGTATTTAGAAGGATCCTTCAAAATGTGTTGGTAACGCCTTGTTTTCTCACTTATACCGGCACTGATATGAGGCTGTGTTAAGCCATAGGCATTTGTGGGAACTCAGTGTTTGACCCAGAATCTCCAGGTGAAGCGCTGCTTTCCCTAAGTCTCTGGGTCACATTGCTCTTTCTGCAGGCAGGAGAGCAGTATCTATGCCCACCCACCACCAACTTTCCCTCCTGCTTAGTATCGTTTGGGGCTACCACATAGGGCTAGCTCCATCCTTACATGTGGCTAGCCCCATCCCTGTAAAGTCACTCAACCAAAAAAAGAAAGAACTCCAGGTAACTTGCCCAAGGTAGTCATAAGAGTATCACTTCTGTATTCTGAAATCAGGTCTTCCTACAGCATGACCACACTTGAAGACTATGAAAGACCACTGAGTGTACCCAGCCCACTTAGCTGACAAAATAAAAAATAAGCACGTTACAGTTGCTGCATGGGACCATGTAATATTTTTTTAACATTTTTCTTTAAACAGTGGAACACGGACCCAATTCAAACAGTCTGTCCAAGATTGAGACAGTTGGTAGAAATGGCAGAGCCCAGCTATTGTGTTGTTATTTTGTCATGGTCTTACAGCAAAGGATCCAACATTATAGAGTTAAAGCTATGGAGTTCTTAGATAACCTAAAGGTCACACGAGGTCCGTGGCATGTCCCTGTTACGAAAACCTTTGAGCTATCTCAATGTGCCACCGTAGGAAACTTACCAGTACTGCAAACACATTGGAAAATCCTCAGTCAATCTCGTCAAACAATATACTTTCCTCATTATTTTGTTTCTCCACCAAACTTACCATACAGACTTTTTGATCAGTCCAGTCACCTGAAATCTTGGCATCAGATAAATAATTAGAAATCGCTACTGGCAGTTACATCGTTGATCAAAAGTCTTTATTTGGAGAGATACAAAAATACTTTTTTTTCATTTCATTAAAATGCCAAAATGTTTTTTTTGAACATAAAATAAAATAACAAAAATAACAAAGCCAAAAAATCTTATTTTTATCAAACATGACACATGACTAGATATAGAAGAAAGCTTAGATCTTTTCTAATGCTTTAGCTTACGTGCGTTCTTCTAAAATACACAAGAAACTTTTTTTTTGTTGGAGGCAAGTCCAACCGTGGAGATAACAAGCTTGATCTTACATATGTTTGCGAGGGCCGGTTTTAGCCTCCTACATTCATACAATGTTCTGATCTTTTTTTTATATATATATAATTCAAAAAGATAAATGGGTTTGGCTAATGTATTTCTTTCCCAAACATGCACAATATAATATATCAAAGTGAGCTTCTTTCTACCTTTATACAACTTTTTAGAAGAAATTATAAAGTACGACAAAAATTGACCGTTGAATATAGTTGATTTTATCTGCTCTAAACATTATGACACGAACATATTAGCGGCCTAATAAAAGGCAGCTTGCCATGGTCACTTCTTTTATAAGACGCATTATAAAAAAGACAGATGCTGGTGTGGTCCGGATAAGGTTTGTTACTGGTGTCAACAATATAAATAGGTGCTTGGAAGATCAAGACAAATCAATGTTGCGTTTTTTTTTCGCAGGGAGGACTGTGATTTTTCGATACGCTCCAGGTTTTGCAACACTCGGATATTTATGTGGCTACGCTTGGCTTGTTTAAATATTTAGGCTTCCTAATTGATTGCAAATGATTTTACATTAAAACGGACACACAAAACAAGGTAGTAGTGATCCGTGCGAAATTGTGTGAAATTGTGACACCCTTTCAAAGGACTGAAGTTACCAATGCGCCTGATAAAACTCATAAGTATTAATAATGTAGAAGCTGGGACTGGCACCACTCCTTGCAGGGCTGCAGCCCCGGAGAATGCATTTTTCATATGTGTCTCCAGACACTTACCCTAGACCTGCGTTTCGTGTGCTCGCCAGCCTTCTATTGTGACATATGTCTCTTTAATATTGTACTAATACACTTTATTTTTGCGTGTTGTTCTCGTATTAGCCATTTTAAACATTTCCACTAAATTTCTGCTCTATTTTCTTACTTGTTATAGGAGAAACTAATCTTGTTAATAGATGCCGATACGCAAATAAGATTAATTCTGAATTTTAACCCCTTTGAGGCTCCAGTAAAACCTTCTTAACATCCTATACAATTTAAGGGGTCAGGTTGCCTTTTCAAATAAATAAACAAGATTTCCTAGCTTGTTATCTCACACAACCAGTTAACTACTTTATGAAGTGTTTATGAAAGCCATAAAGGACGATGAGTCTAAAATATGATGGGCTATTATCACAACAGTAATTCTAACATTTCCTCCCTAATTCGGCGTTCTGTTTTTATGTATCAGCTGTGTTGTGCAGCACCCAGGATAAATTCTGTAGCTGCGGAAGCTGCCAACGCTGACATACCGTAACTCTGATAGTAATCATATTAATAACCATAAAACAACCTACAAGTAAAGCTAGCATTTTCATTACACATAACAGGCCCGACGATGGTAAAACATTCTAGACACGGTGTGATTTTTCATGGGTATTTTTTCGTTAGAAAGGTATTGTCTGCTGGCACTCGAGGTTGATGTTCCACTGGGACACAGCCGTACATGCAGAGTTGTGATATAATGATTGCATTGTTGACAAAGCTTGTGGTTAAAAGTAGCAAAACTAATCTTTTCAGTGGTTCGACAGTGTCAACAATATACACACAACAAACTAAGAATGAGGGTCACAGCAGTTAATGGGAATCCAAGACATTCTTATCTCCCATTGCCGTACTAGCACCGAGAGTAGATGAGCCGAATGGTTCTTATCTGCCGTCAAATTCTATGTTTCTATTTACACATAAACTGTGTATCGCAATAAAAAGACTTGATTGATTTAACAAATGTGAATTGATAGGCTTGTATAAATACACTGTATGGATAAAAGTATTGGGACGCCCGACCACTACACCAACAGGGACTTTGATGACTTTGCATTCTAAATACATAGACATTAATATGACTTTGGTCCCTCTTTGCAGCTATAGCAGTTCCCACGTTCGTGCTTCTGTGGGAATTGCTGCCCATTCATCCAGTAGAGCATTTGTGAGGCTTGCAATCTCCATTCCAGTTCATCCCAAAGGCGTTCAATGGGGTTGAGGTCAGGGCTCTGTGCGGCCGGTCAAATTCTTGCACATCAAACTCATCTAACCACGTCTTTATGGACTTTGCTTTGTGCACCTGGGCACAGTCATGCTGGAATAGAAAAGAGTCTTCCTCAAACTGTTCCCACAAAGTTAAAAGCATAGCATTGTCCAAACTTCTTGACATTAAGATTTTTCTTCGCTCAGCCTAGTCCACACTCTGATTTCGATAATTAAGAGGTGTGTCCCAATTTTGTCGATATAGTATACAGTATGCGTGGGCATATTTGACAAAAATCTAACTTTTTTTTCAGCCAACGAGGTGGGTTGGAGGATTTATTAGTTCCCAAACAGCCAAGTTAATATTATTACAATTATTAGCATTGTTTTTTGGATAACCTAGGAGACCCAACATACTTGACACAGTTTAAAATTTAGGCTCTTTTGTCTTGTACATATGGAATGTGAGCGTTTCATCTGAGGCTGCAGAACAGTAACCGATGTGGTGGCCTTATGTAGGCTTGGGTTTCCTGAGGTCTGCTACGAGTTTAGAGAAGGGAGAGATGACGTGAGGCTTATGGTTTCCTTACTGCACTATTCATTATGAAGGGCCAACACTGGTAGGAACATCTGAAGAAATCTCAATAAAATGCCTATGTATTATACAGGATCAACCAAGCGTATCCTGTAGCAGATGTTTATTAGGATTTGGCTTTCATGATGTGTATTGAAGTCATGGAGATGAAAGAGAAGTCTCCAGCAAACTCTCCCATTAACTGGAATAAACAACAGAGTGTTTTCGTTGTTGCCATCTCCCACTTTTTAATTTAAGCCAGCAGTGACATGTATCCCTCTGTCTTACAGGGCGGCAATATTCATCTTGAGAAGTGATTTATTTTATCTTTAATTAAATAACACTTAGCAACCTATGTTTGCAACTAGGCAGGTCAACAAAACCACTTAGATTATACTGTTTCATTCAGTGGCTGCCTCTCTGATGTACTTATGGGCACAAATGCTTTCAGATTAACATTTTGGAAATGTTTTACCAACAAAGTCAAATTACTGGCTGTTTTCATCCAGGATGATTTATAGAGGGAATGTATTCCAACAAAAATGTTGGATTATAAGGCAGTCTCTGTGCATAATGAACGCATGCAGTTAAGTTCCAAAAGAGGAGTAGATATTATTACTATTATCATTTTAATTATAATTATTCTGTAAACATTGAGTTTATTGAATATTTAATATATTTACAAGACAATGATACATTACTGTGCTGTGAAACACAGCTGAATAACATATCCATGCACCAGGAACACAGGGGAGGAGTGCTTTGGCATTACTACAATTGGTATTGTACATCTTCCCCAATGTGTTAACAATGACTGGATAGAAACATAAATTTTCCAAAAGTACTCACGTTACAAACTAAATACATTTCGGTGAGTTAGCAGGTATAAACTTAAAAAGTATATACTGTTGTGACCAGTTAATCTAATGCTCTAAGCCACCCAGAACATCCAGTCTTGTTGCTGCGGAGGAGACCTCTCTGATAACCGCGCTGACTGGGTAGCTGTTCCTTCAGCACCACTACTGCTGTGTTTCTTACATGCAGAGGGAGGGAGTTCTAGGTGGCATTACATTTAAGATGGATGGGATACAGACAGATGGGCTCATTTAAGCAGAATCGACATTTTCACAGGTAACTAGTTTCTCCTGGTGGAGATGGATGAGACCCAATAGGCCATCTCGGCGCTGCTTTGCCTAATTTTCTCCGACACTTTGGCCATTTCACAGGCCAATAGAAAGCACCGTTGGCTAGCTATCAAGAAGAAATTATTAGACCAAATGCTCTTTGAGGACCTCAGTAGAGAGAAACAATTTATCCCATGTAAAAGGAATCACCTTTTGGTTGCATTTCCTGCTTTATGATTGAAACCACATCTGCTCTCTGCAGCTTCATGCCTTGGAACGGTGCCATTATCCTAGGAACTGCCTGAGTTTTCCAGATAAATGTTATGAAGCAGATGAACGCAGAGCTTGTGAGAGGAGCAAGTCAACTGGCTATGAAGACGTCAGCAGTTATGGTGAGCTGGGTGATTGTTTCGCCTTAAGGGACTTAGAAACAAAGATTTTATTTTCTTGCTCGTACCTGCGTTTTTACTGAGCACAGGAAAAAATAACTTTATATACAATATATCCATACTACGTTCCTCAACACATTATATATATATAATATATATATATATATATATATATATATATATTGGGTTTTTTTAGAGCCAGAACAGGGACATGCCTGGTTCCTGGTTTTTGAAGAGTCATCTCTAGTAAGAGACCTCCACATTGGAGATATCTAATCTATAAAGTGTCGCTGGCAGCATATGTTTGACGCAGCATTATTGATACCCCTATGAGCTATACCCTTGACTTGTCAGTGATAACACACATGAACGTTGAAATTTAGCACAATTGATAACACAGAGAACACTATCCTTGCACTTCTTCACCTCCAGGTGGAAAGGGTGGGATGAGGACCTGGTGGTGGCCCTGTAATGATTCATGCAAAGGACCCCTACAACCATTGTCAGTCATGCATACATTTCTACAAGATGTTGGATGTCAGTGTAAACTAGAAGCCTCCATGTTCATCCGGTTTGAACAGCCTTGCATATATACGTTCATACATATTACGTAGGTTGACATTTTGCCATGCATAATAAAATGTATGCAATCACTTTGTTCCAGAAATCAATGATATTCAATTCCATTAGGTTATGCCATTATGAAGTGTACGTGAAAACTTAAATTGCAGAGATATATGGTGAATTAGCACTAAACCTCGGGCCTCATGAGGTCGGTTCAAAATGTTCCATCTCTAGGCAATGCCCTACTGTCGTTTAAAAGAGATATGAAGGTAAAGGAACAAATGGTTCTTTACAGAATTTAAAGAAAGGTCAGGGATCAATCCTTCAGCACAAGTACAGACATCTCCGAGCAGAGTGGTCTGTGTATTTAATCAGTTCAAGAGAATGACAGATGGAACATTTTGCTCAAGTTACCGGGGTATATCCAGTCTAGGGATAAAAATAAAGAAATAATAATTTAACATAGGTTCAATTAAAAATCCTTTATCTGGCATGTGGGGAAGCAACATAACAATATCTTATGCATCTATACATAAAGGTTAAGGGTATTCATTAATGTTTATGCTCATTACATATAATGTATGCTTATCCTTGCGTTGTTTCATAAACACTCCATAGATAAATCCCCATCACCGCTGCCATAGCCACTGCCGCCAATGAGAGAACACGACACAAAAGGGTTAATATAAAACATTAAATTGAAATTGCGATATCTCCTGTTATTTCAGATGACTAGAGGCTGGGCATGTCATTTATAAATCCATTTTCTGTTCTTTGTGTACAAGGTATTGCAAGGTTGAAACTCTTATAACTGTTGCCAGTTAACGTTATACAATAACCTAGTGTTTATATTAATATTATAAGCATGCTTACAACAGATTCAATATAGGTTTGAGTGAGTCCCATGGTCCCATTATATGGTGATTAGAGGCTTATTCTACCTATATACGTAAATCAGATGAGCGTGTTTAGGCCTGTCAGGCAACATTAACAAAAATGAAAGCCAAAATAGAAAAAGGGAGATTTATTAGCTTTCATTGGTGTAGCAATTTGTTATTATTCTATTTCATAAACACAGATTATATATATATATATATATATATACATACAAACTATACAAAACATTCAAAATACCACCTAAATATCCCAACTTTGAAAGACAGCATAGCTGCCCCACTGTCGCACTTTAGCAGGCAGTGGGGATCACGGGGTTGCTGGGAGATCTTCTGATCTCTTCTTATGGCCAAGGGAACTGCACAATTGATAGAGGTCTGTATGGCCTCCTGGCGATGGTAGAGTAGTGAGCAGGTAGCCCAATCCATGAGTGAGCAGGTAGCAGGTAGCCCAATCCATGGTCCCATCCATGGTCCCTCTTGCCCCCACCCTCCTGCCTTTTTCCCTCCCCACCTTTAGCCACACGCCCCAACAAGAGTTTCCCACTTTAGACACCTCAAATGTTGGAGACTATGATAAGTTACTTAACGTCCCATAAGTTCATTTTTATGAAATGGTGCTAAAAATATGAAACAATGATGCCACATAAATCCCTGTTTATATAATACTTAGCAATCAGTATGATTACAAAAACTAAAAACAGTTCATTTCCAGCAGCATTGACTTACTGACTGTATCCTTTTAAATCAGCAGGTCGGAGCTTTACGCAAAATGCTGATGGTGGAATACAAGGCTCGTTTTCTAAGGGTTATTATGGTTAAATTATATTTTGGGTATCATTTCCCTGTAATAAGCAATCAGGTGGAAACAGTAATGCCTGTAAAATTGAAACATTTAGAATAGCTAAAAGTGCAAAAATATTTGGAAAGGTCGCTGCGGTGGCTGTTGATTGCATAAATATTATCAGCATAGCGGAAATCAAGAACAAGATTTCAGAATGAGCAAGGAGCCAGGTCTGTAAATTGTATTGAAATGCAAAAATAAATAGAAATATAAAAGGACAATATTTTTAACTCACAATGCACTATTCTGCCCACGACAGGTTAATAAAGCAGGAACGCTTTAGGCATTGGTGGTAGACAAGCAGTATACAGGCTGATGCGGCTGCCAACAACCTCAGATGTCTACGGCCATCACTATTCATGTTTCCTTCCAAAATTCAAGTTAAATGTCCGAGCGACTAAGTCTCGAGGCAGGCAGCTATCCAGGTGCTGATGCTGGCCAAGTATAGTCTCTTTAAGAGATTCAATGGAAGAAGGACAAACTGACCTTCAAGGATGCTCAGCATCTAACTGATTGCCGACAGGAGGGAACTAATTAGGAGATTAAACACTTGTATTTAAGCCAGGACTCAGATGCAGTTCTGCAACTTTCAAAGCAGGCGGCAGAAACTCTTCCATTTATTAAACAACAGTGTGTGTGTGTGTGTGTGTTCAAAGTAAAGGGTTAATTAATTCCAGCCTTCAAAAAAAGAGGATTCGCATCATTCTGTCAACATAAGTAGAGGGAATATATAAATAAATATCACACAGCCTTGGGCGTGAAAAACATTTTAAGGGCAGATTTAAAGAGTATCAGAGAGGGTTATTGCGGCCACAGCTATTCTTATCATTGGAAACTACCCAAGGACTTGGACTTAATAGAAGACCTCGCACTTAATATGATCTGACATAAGGTTGATAGAGCCACGTTTTACAGTTCTAGGGTTTTTCAGACTCAGCACTGATCACAAGTTTGTCTTAAAAAAAGGTGCGGCGATATATAATCGAGGAATCCATGTCTCTCCCTTCACACAAGCTCTGAGGGGCCTCTGTATTTAAGGGCTATATAAACTGTATCCGTAACATTTTGGGTTTCTCTGCTAGTTAATATTAATAAAATACACTTAAATACTAGAAACAGAAAGTCTGCATATTCTACAACAGAAATACCACCATACAGATAAACTTTCCTCCCATTCTGTATATCTCGAGTTCAGTGTCGGACTGGGGAAGAAAGGTGGCCCTGGTGGCGTGTAGCTGAATGCATCCGATCTACGGCTGCACATTAAAGCATCGAATGTGAGCGACCGTAAAGGTAAATATCATGCTCTTGTTTGGCACATGATGGCCAACCTCCTAGAGTTAATATCTAAACTTGATCTGTTATATTTCTTGTTCATGGGGGGCATTACATGAGTTGCTTCGCAGCTCTGTATCCAGGATGAGTCCTTGATTAAGCGGCACCACAGGCAAGATTATTATATTACACCCCCCCCCCATTATTTTACATAGCAGGACCTAGCAGGATCGAGTAATAAATAAAGCTGTACAAAGTATCAGGTAGAGCAATCGTTCTTATGCAGGCACATGAATTAACTATTCCGCTTCATACTCTGTACAGCCTTTCCACTGCTTAGTGCTCATACAACCTAACACTATATGCAGCCACATAAACGCTAGCACACATTCTAACACCATACACTGACACTCACACAATGTACACTAACACACACTCAGTCTAACACTGTACACTGGCACCCAGTGCTCACTCTAACAGCCTACACTAACAGCCAACAGTCTACTGTTGTACACGCCCCCCAAAAAACACTCAAAAACTATACACTGACACCCCACACACACATACTCATTCTAACACCACACTCCAGATAGTTTAGCATTGTACACTAACACACATACACTCATTGTAGCAATGTACACTGATACATGCTCTAACATCATAAACTAACAATCCCTTCACACACAAGCATCATACACTGACACACACAGTCTAACACTAAACATTGACACGCACACAGTTTTACCTTTACACTCTAAACGCCCGACACACACTTATTATAACCTTGTACACTGACACAGACACACACTCATTTTAACCAGGGACAGACACGGTCATGGTCCATGGCGGGCATTTTAACAAACTATGATTTTTTTTTCCTACTGAATAGTGTCCCTAGGTTAAAATGTGTTACAATAAATAATTCTATTCCTTTTAGGACCAAACCATTCATAGTACATATAGACTGTCAAAATACAGACATACACACCTTTCACTTTTGCACTTGCCCTTGCACCCACACGCTTACTTGCCTCTAGACAAACTTTCCATGTCACTTTCACAACACAGACCCATTCCTCTTTCTTATTCTCTATCCATCTTTTTATCTCTCCCCTCTTCACCTCTCTTTATTCTCATTATTTCCTCCCATTTTCTTTATCTCTCCCCTTTCTCCTCACCTCTCTCCTTTCATCACATGTCTCTCTTTTCTCCAATCTCTTAATTTACTCTCTCTTCTTTTCATTGTGAATTAGTGGTTGGAGTACGCGATCTGATCCTACAGCGCAAAGAGAAATCCTGGAGGGGCATCTCAGAATTTGAGCGGTCCCAGGAATACATTGTTAATCGCTGCCAGGAAAAGAGATATTTCATTGCTAAATCATAAACGTACAGACATTAAGCCGTCAAACATGTAATGTGACATGCACTGAATTTAGAGATACGTCGAAGGACATGATTGCAGGAACACATCCATGTACAGGAGTTCACTGGTGGCTTTTAATCTCAGCAAAACTGTGAAGCCTAGGTCATTTTAGTAGTTGAAGGAATCCCAATATTATTCTTTAAGCTTTTTGTTCCGAGATACAAGCTCAAAACAGACAACTTTAAGGAGAATATCAGAACCAAGGTCAACATATTTTGCATTTCAAGAGATTTATAGCTATTTTAACAAGTTTGCGGAACATGCATTTTCACTAGTACAAAGTTATGGGGCCAGTTAGCATAGATAAAAGAGAAACAGGCTCTATTATGGGTAGGGTAATTAATTATTACTCATGCCCCAGAGCAACTGCTTCCAGAGAAACCATCAATAATCTTGGGCCACCTAAATTGTTCAATAAAAGCATCAAACGTAATTGGTAAGGAATACTTTGTAATGGGGATTTATGTAAAAAAAGGGATCCTGGTTCAAAGTTTGAAAATCTACTTAATCACAATAGTCACCAATGGCATGATTGTACTAACTTATACACAAGAATCATTTTTACATATAGCCCCAGTATGTATTTTCAAGCATACTTTGGATAATTGTGGTCAGGTTTATTATTATTATTATTTATTGTTTTATATAGTGCAGTTCTGTACAATGGGCAAACAGGCTTACAATCTAGCTCTGCCATACGTATTTTGCAGCTTTCCTCGCTTCAAGTTCTAGCACTGGCTTGGCGAACGCTCCAGAGGGGATCAGAAAACCCCCTCTGCGCATGCGTGAAAAATGCTTAGTTAAGGCTGCCAGTCAGTGGTGTAAAGTGTCAGATCATGCAGGAGACTGTAGCTCTGGAGCTGCAGCTTCTCTTAGAGGTTAAGTAATACATTTTTGGATGAAAAAACTTGAATATGTTTGTCTTTGTTTGTTTAAATGTCTGGGACATTTACAGAAACTAATTTTCACTCTCTCAGTAGTATAGGTTTTGGGAACATACTCTATATGATCCAAGTGCTTTTATCATAAAGTATATATACTATACAAGTTATGTCCCCTTCAGCATACAAAGACATTTTGGCCCTTTACATTATATATATATATATATATGAATTTATATTATATGAATTAATTCATATATATATATATATATAATATATATATATGAATTAATTAATTACATGGATAAGTGGAAAGTAGTTTTGATGACTTATGAATGGTGTTTTTACTTAATAGGTTGCTGGGCTTTTTTTTGCTTTGCTGCTTACGGGGGGCCATAATATTACAGTAGAAACTGATTTTGCAGGCAAGCGTCTTTAGAAAAATTGCTCGTCTGGGGTAATTTTTTGCAATTGTTATATAAATGACCTCTAAATCGAAGTCAAATGAAGCAAGGGCTTGAGGTATTCCTCAAGCGATTTCAATGTAATTGTGCACTGGGTGCCACTGGCAAATTGAAAAGATATCAATCGCTTCTAATCTCAGGAGGGTGATTTCATAAATGGGGTAATCCTTGAATAGAAGACACAGCTAAATGGATGTGTATTTCCAATTCAGCATCCAGAGCAAACAGCACATTACTGGTTTGGGATGTGAAGCTTTCTAGTGAGCCCTTGAGATAAGTGCTTGCAATGTTTATCTGAAATTAAATTTAAAACAAATATTCAAATGTAATTTCATTCGCCGCTTATAGAGATGGAAAAATGGCAGAGAGAAAGATTAGACATAGCAGAGCCGTAGTTACTGGTGTGTAGGGGAAAGTATGAGCTACAGCGCACCCGTATGATAGATAGATAGGTGGATAGATAGATAGATAGATAGTAAAGCCGTGTTAATAAAATCATTTTTACTAAACCAATGTCTAGCAATGTTTCTGGCCTATAATTATGGATTTTAATCAAGATCGATATAGACTGATAAAAATCCAAAATGATTGAACTGAAGTCCCTGACCTCACTGGCCTTTACTTTCATTACTTTAATGCCCCCAGGCCTTCATCTCAATGTATATGTATATATATATATATGGCACAGTTTAGTTAGTGACACAATAGTTTTAAAAGAAACGTCAACCTAAAATGTTTTCGTTTATGAAAAGGGGAAGATTGTCATGATTTCTGCTGTATTGACACTGGCCCCAACCTTTTCCCCAATTTAGGAACTTAAACATGGCTTAGAGGTCTCCATGCCATTGGCTTGAGGGGTGATTGAGAGGTTCACCCAGTGGCACAGAGTGTGCTCTCATACACCTGCACGCAGCTGGGTTTCCTCTCCAATTGGATTTGTTCGCTAAAACCTGTTATGTCACGGAGTTAGGCACCGCACTAATATTGGACTGTTAAATAGATCATCAGTCGCATTCCCACTGATCATGGTCACCATGGGAAAACCCCAGGTGGTGGAAGTGGAGTTGTGACATGCCCCAGTCATTTCACCATGAACAAAAACGTCAACGGGACCTCCTAACCTCATCCCGCAAAGGGGGTCTCCAGGTAGCCAGAGACAGAAAATTCCCAGTTATGATCAGTAGTAACTGAGAGACATAAAACAAATGTTAAAGACCTTGTTCATATCTCATGACCCTAGTGTCACATCCATGGGTGGTCCTGCAAGTCATCCACTAAAAAACCCAACAATCCTGCTGTCTGCAAAGGAAATGGCGAATAAACACACTTTTGATATTGATGTTTTGTTGTTAGCGTGTTCTGCTTACTTGTGTGAAGCCAGCAGCTCTAAGCTGAAGACAAAACAAGCTTCATATTAATCACTTCTGGGTATTGATGAAATTGAAGCCAAGAGCATTAACTACCACAGGCTATAAACAAGAGCATGAAAAATATTCTGCCGTTCGGATACACCACAAGTATACAAAGTTCATACACTGATTTATAACTAAACGTTCACTGTTTTTCAGCCGGCCAATTTAGGAATCAGTTTTTCGTGATTCTAAAAAGGCCTAAGGAGTGTTTTATATTCCCGAGATCTGGTTGCAAACCGCTGGGTCACACTTTACAACCTCTTCAGCAGGAATTTGTGACACGAAGCCAACTCCTTCCGTTTGAAACAGTTTGAGCATGAAGGAAAATATCATTTTTTAAATCACAATGTCTCTCGCGTTTCTTTCCCTGCGTTAAAAACCATGTTTAAAATCAATCCCTGTAAGGGCAAATGACATGAAAACACATTTTTCGATGAACAGCAAGCTTCCAAATTGTTTTTCTCTGGATTTCAAAGCCCTCATACTAAAGAATGATAGGTGAACTACGTGTTGGCGTGCTCTGTGGGATTAAGTTCACAAAATAAATACCAGACAACTGGCAAAAAAACTCATTTGCTGCACCATAATCATAATTGTTGAGGCAGGGCACCATTTAGAGAGGAAATTGGTAAATGTTTTAAGTACCTCTTTTATATAACTTCAAGGAAGACAAGGTTGGCTACCAGAAAAATACACAATTATGTTTTCAGATTAATTAAATCAAAATTAATTAATTAAACATAAAAAGAATCCTTATAAGGAGGCCATATTCCTAATAAGAAGACCATCTGTCAATCCAGAAAGAGAAACAGCTCCCTTTACAGCTGATGTACATACCTGGGAACTCCTGCCAGGAGACTCTGGGTGAAGCTTCTCGGGGGCTCTGGGCTCAATCCTGAAAACACCCCCAACCCATAGCCATTTCCCACCACCATTTTAGAAATAACAAAAGGTTGGAGCTAGCCCGCTTGAAATGGCTCCCCCACTGACATCATCAGGCTCCCCGAAGAGGGAGGGCACAAGAAGCTGAAGCCTGGAAATTCCTATATATATATATATATATGTTGTTGTATCTCAGCAGGGGTAGATCAAGGTCAGGTGGGGCAACCGTGCCATGCTACATTTCCTTTCCATATTTCCGGTACATTTTTTAATTTATCCATAGAAGTAGGAAGATAATTCTGTTGTCATTGATCATACTGCAGAAAATGTGTTTCTAAATATTCTGTAAATACAATAAGTGGCCTCCCAAATCACAGCTATAAGTATTCATTCCAATGTATGGTAAATTACACTGCAGTAAGTAAGCTGATGTGTGCCCCTTGCTACCTGGGTCCCTGGGAAAAATGTCCCGTTGTTAACCCACCCTTGCATTTCATACTGTACTTACCATAGGGGTTAAAGGCCACTTGGTTTCCTGGGTATGGGCCTAAATCGATCGTTAACATTGCTGCCACTTTACGAACATCCCAAAGCTTCAGCACTCCATATGAGTCACAAGACGCAATGGTGTCACCCTGCCACAAAGGAACAAAAACATACTTTATGGTTTACAGAACTCATGACCTTTCTTAGTATCTGTATTATATACTGAATATGCACCACCCAAAGTTGCCACCAGTCCAATTTTCCGAGAACAGTCCCAAGATTTGCAGGTGTAGGGGTCTGCACAGCGATGCTAAGGCAGATATGATGCCTGCACCATAAAGGGCCAGTCGCCTGGGGTGCCATAAACCCAGCCATGATTGACATGTGTATATATGTTAAACAGTTACAAAACTTCTTTCTTTGATAGTAAAAGCACTCTGTCCCTCCTTTATATCAAGATGTCTTTCTTTTTCCAAGAGTCAGAATATTCGGTGCTTTTAAGAATATCACAGTGTTCAAGATTGTTGAAAAGAAAAATATTACTTAAACAGCTGTGAATACAAACAGAAAATCAGGTGGAAAGTGAACAAATAAAATAAACAGATTTCCTTCCTTGGCCATTGAAAGTGACCATTCTAGGCAAAATAGTTACAATGCCTTGTACTACAGAGGCAGCATGGTACTAGCCTACGACACCTATCCCAATATTTTGGTTTCTTATTTAAACCTGTCCTCATTTAATACAAATGCTTTCCATGGATATCGCTAGAGGTTGCTTAATCTGAAGGGAATGGCTACTATTTTCTCTTCACTGCAAAGGTCATGTGCACAAATGGGAACTTCTCAGGGTAGGTTATCCAGATGTCTCCCTCAACTGGGGGAGTAGTTTTTTGAGGAAATGGGGCTAGCAGTGCACGAGGGGGCTTTCTGTGCATAGTTGTTGGGCTGGCCCCACATAGTCTTAAGTGGGTGAGAAGTTGGAGAAGAAGTGGCAGGAGAGGGCATGGAGGAAAGAGACCCAGAGACCTGGGAAAGCAGGTCTTCGCCCGGAGACTCTGAGTAAAACCCTGAGAGGTCAAGTCATGAATGTGAGATGCCTTGTCACGTTTACCGCCACAAGATTTGTTTGTTACTGGAATAAACACATATGGTATAACTAAATGCACTGTTCACGATATAGAAACCGAATTCTACATAACATGCAGAACATGTTGCAGAAAGTTAAGTTAAAAGATAAAATATTAATATGTTAGCAGACATTTTCCTGTCTGTGAAAGGCTAGGCGCTATTTGGATTTTGAGTCTTTTGCAATGACTATATTATTATTTTAATTATCTGATAATCACCGTTGTGTATAGCCAGTCAGATAAAGACACACTTCTCTGCTTCGTGTGTCATTGTATCCTGCACAAAATGTTTGGCCTTAGTCCAAGTCATGTGCAGCAAATGGGTTTTTAAACGATAACCTAGCTGAACACAAAAATAAATTATTCAGGGAAGCATTTGGAATTAGTATCTGAAGGTTAACCATTGAATCGCATTATTCGTTAAACAGGAATAATACAGTTGACTAAAAGACGGTATGGACCTTTAAAAAAACGCACAAAAAAAATCAAGCATACACGATTAATATGTATTTTGGAAGCCAGGGGTATTTAATAATGCAAATTAACATATTTTTAATACGAATTAGGAATAATATTTCTGGTATTTTAGTCTTTCATCTTCCTATATGATTGTGGATGGGGGATTCACTTATGAAAGGATGAATAGAAACAAATATAGGGAAAACACATTATGTTGAGTTGTTTGCGTTTTTTGTTTTTGTTTTTGTTCTTTCTTGAGAGATTTGGAGAAGCATTGAATGGTGTACGTTAGAATACGTATATGCATTGTGGCAAAGTTAAAGAGCCGTTCCATGTCAGTAGCAGGTTGGAGCGCTCAATATTCCCAGCATGAAAGGGTTAATACATGGAAGTCAACCCTTTCAGGTGAATTCAATTAACCTGCACTGCAATGTTTAAAGGTCAGCCTGTGGAGGCATGAGGAGTCTGACGACAGGGAGAGAGGCCGTGAAGCCTGAGGCCCTAAGACTCTAAGAAAAAGGTACAGTTTAAAAAGCTTGGGTGTTTAACTTGCTGTGACTACTGGGAACTGGACTAGCTAGCCAGCTGGTTTCCAGCACCTTGTAGAAAGTATGCCACGAAAAATGAAGACAGTTTTGAAGGCAACCGTTCCTTATTTTAAGATCATTGGAACTGGTAAGGTAGTCACATGATACACGAGGACAGAAAGGCTGGTACCATCATTAGACGTGAGTATTTATTGAGCATAGAGGAAATGCTTAGTAGGACTACTCTTAATATGTTCATGATGCCCTTCATGCTCAGACAGTCACATGATAATGAAAATATTGGGACAGGCTTTAGAACAGGGGTGTCCATGTTTTTTTCTGCAGTTAAGGAGCTGACTTGAAAGTATTACACATAACACTTCATGGTCAATGTTCTAAAGGATCTTAAGGTCAGCTAAACTTCTGTAGACAAGCAAATAACTGTAATGTCAATATTAGATTTATTCATAAGGGCAAAAGGTTGACTAGAGGAATTTAGCTTACAAATGCTTATATTCTAGATGTTGTGTTAAAAATGTTTAGATAACTTCTGAGCCTCAAACCCCATGGAAGAGAATTGTACAGTATAATTGTGCTCACTGCCATAACTACCCTACTTCCTGTCTCCTTGTACTGATTCAAATTTTTTAGAAAGATCCCTTGCACGGGGAGACAGGAACGTATCGGGGTCACGTTACGTCACGTGACCTCGCGGTGAAAACAAGGCTACTCGCACACTGTACGCGAGCAGCCAGAGACAAGGCTGCAGGAGGGGTGAGAGGTAAGCAGGGGCAGGAGGTGGGATATATGTATATAAACATATGTATGTGTGTGAGCATGGTTGTGTACTTGTATGGTTGTGTACTTGTATGTGTGTGAGCATGGATGTGTGTGTAATTTGTGTAAGTGTGTTTACATATGTTGTATGCTGGAAGGGCAAAGAGGGCACAGACTAGTTGTGTGGGGGCAATGAGGACACACTAGGTGTTGAAGTTGGGTGGGGGGCTGGGGCATTCTTCACACCAGGTCCCATGGTTTCTATTTATGCCCGATTGTGCTATTACAATAAGAGTGTAGGAAAGAGCCGTAAACACACACAACAAGCATTGCAGAACCAGTGGAAATAGGTGTGCATCAATTCCATTAATATCCACTTTACCTAAGAAAATGGTTCGAACAAAGAGAGTATACCTTGACCATTGGCATAATTATACAGTTCTGTACATTATCAATACATCAATTAAATCAGTAGGATGAGGACTGTTAGAACAAGATGTCATAAACTAAAATTAAGCAGTTAATAAAGTGAATTTAAACAAGCGTGGAATGGACAAACAGCTATCCTCACATCAGGAAAAATGGGTAGGCTAGATGGACCAAATGGTTCTTATCTGACATCAAATACTATGCGTCTGTGTTTCTAATTGCAAATCAGGCTTTTGGTTCCATGCTTCAGTACTTTGTAGGCTGCTGCTAATTAACCCATATTAATTAGTATTGATAGAAGCAGCTGCAGTGCTAAGAGCCGCATTGATGGTTTATCAGTAACAGTGGAACATGTCCCAAACAAATTTACAATAAAGAAAGAAGTAACATTTCGCAACATATTAACAGTATAAAAGAGCTGAAAGTAAAAGCAATTATCACGGGTCTATAGAGGGTAAGAGAACTTGTCTTAAGAATAAGAGGTGTACTCAAAACCTAGCCATGGAATACTTTTCCGATCTCATGGTTGTGACATGTGTTATATAGATGAGTACGGACCCTCTAACAGGCACGTTCTACATACTTTAATTAAAAATTATTAATGGTAAGAGTTGCTATTTCATTGTTTATACATATTTTTCCCTTTTATCTGTTTTAAAGAGAACTGTCATTTTTGCATAACTTTACTATACATAAATTATGCTTTTTGTTTGGCAATCGGTGTAACTGGAGATATTTAGGTATACCATGTGGAATTTGAGATCAGTAGTTGCCTGTGGCAGAATTAGAATTAGTTGATCAATGTCCTGTCCTGAAGTCCTCTGTCTTCTACTGACCATACCCTAACCCCTTACAAAGGCTGTCTGATCAACAAAAATCAGGGAGTTTGGATGCTACTCCCCACGATATATACTTTGTTATAGGGATATTCCATATCTAAACACTATTGCATGGGTCAATTTCTAGGATTGTAAGAAATAGTATGTAGGAAAAGTGCAAATCACTTTAAACTATTTATATAAGTAGTCAAACTCAAAACTCACAAACAAGCTTTTTCCTTCAAAAATGTATGCAGCCTTTCAAGTGTCACACCTGCCCACAGGTCACTGCCGCTCCTGTAGCACTCGCCACTCGTACTAATGGCGAGAACCCCAGGGGCATGGTCTCACTGTGCCTGCCGAGCAGGGGTGCATGGCAGGGTGGTTCTTACTTTGCTCCACTGTGCTTCAAGAAAACAGTGAGGAATCCTCCTCTTCGGTTTTTTTGACTCTGCGTTATTCCTTGTGAATGCATTGTACCGAGTCCTGCACTGGTTTCCAGTTTCTTGCCTTGACCATGTGTTGTATTATCCTGCTATACTGTCACCATTGAATCCTGAACCATGTCTTGACCTTTGCTCCTGCCTTATCCCTTTGTACTAATGTCTTGAGTCCTGTTCCACTATACCCAACCTAGGTCTGTCTTGACTAAGATCTTGCCTTGGCCTTCTGCACAAGGTTCCTGCTACCCTGTGCAATGTTTTGGTGATACCAGGTCTGCTTTGCAGATCACTACCCTGTCTCCTATACCTGGCGTGACACCAAGTACCTAATGTAGATCAACCTCTGTTGGGTTGCACAACAGTAGAGTTTGCCATAATGAAAATAATCTATCCATGGCACATCAGTGCTACCCTGCTTCAATGCTAATTGTGTAGTTTGGCAAAGTCTAATGTTTAATGAAACAATTGCATAAAAAGAATGCAGTTAAAGAGTTAAATCACATTTTTCTTTAAAATAAGATTCCTATAAAAACCCTGTGAATAATGTGAAAAACAACTCATGTACCACTGCAAGAAGCAGTGATCATCTTTATTGATTAGCCCGGAGTATAACAAAGGGAAACGAGGGCAAATACTATTCTACAGAAACATACAGAGAAGTTTACAATACATTTTAGGTCCGTATTTCTCTGAGGTTTAAATAGCATTGGGTGGTGTTATGGCTCAGCACCATATCTTAAAAGAATCAGGCAAAGTCTCAAAGTAACTAGAAATGCACAGTGTATCTAGTAAGCCGACTAGATGTTTGGTATCTCTCCGAGGCTCGCAGCCAAACAAAAAAGCTACAGTATTTTCCATGGCTACTCAGATCAATAATTCCTACTCTGTACTTATAAGAGACCTCCAATTCTCAGAGCGCTCCCAGGCTGGAAGGAGCAAGCTTGCTTTCCTTCATTCTAAATGTAATAACTTGGCGCTTTAAAACAGGGGCAGTAATTGACTTTTGCTGAGTCTCCTCTGTGGGTAAGAATTCATTTGTAAGCAGGGATCTTGTGGATAATGAAATGCTTTACTTATATCGTATAAAGGATTCAGCGAGCACATGAAATATACTCTTATGTCTCATTCCATGAAAGACAATAAAGGTTGTATTTACAATAACATTCTATTATCTCAGAAGAAAACATCCATCACACAGTAGGGTGGTGTATTTTGCAGCTGTTCATCATCACTACATAAAACCATTTAGCCAATACAGACCTATAGCAGCTGGTTCAAACAAAGAGTGGTCTACTATATAAAAAATCTACTTACTTGGAAGATATCTGTCTACAGGAAATAATCTGGGCATATAACGCCCTTCAGATATTTTTTGTTACAAAATGTGGTGCTGATGCATCCTGTTTCTTTGAAGGAGATAGATTGGCTGCATTGACCCTCGAGTTGAGTCAAGGTCAAGCTCCTTAGAAGACACTGCTTAGTGGGGCTGGTCTTGATAAATGCAAATCTCTTTGCTTGGAGATGCTATGTTGTGTAGCATGTTTTATATAGCGTGATATATCTTAGTGAAAGGTACAACAAAGGCATACCCCCAACATTTCAGGTGTCCAAAGCAGGGGGTGTGACCAGAGGCAGAGAGGGTGGGGCAAGAGGTGGGATTATGAGTGAGAAAGACAGGACTTTCTGCCCAAGTATCACGAAGCTTCATAGTGTTGCAAGGTGGCCACAGGGGAGCTGCAATGCAGGTCTATGCTGTAATATTAATATAGCCGTTACATCTTCCTTGCGTGGTAATGGGAGAGTAGAGGATCTCCGTAACCATGCCATGATTCCCACCTCCCACAAAAGCAGGACAGTGCCCAAAAATCAGGACTATCAAGCAAACAACAGGGCTTTGCCACCAAAAAAATCATGAAGGTTGTGAGGAATACAAAGCTGACCATGTGGCGAGATATGACTCTTCTAATGACAATGGCTGATCAAAAAAGCAGAAGTGTAGTTGGAGTATAGTCAGTATACTGACTATACTATAAAAAAAATTCTGTTTTTTAATTTGTAGGACGTGCTGTTGTTCAGCGTCATTCGGTATTTCCAGTAATATTAAAACATGCAGCCATCTTGTTAGACCCGTTAATGCAGATGGAACTACAGTAGTTAATTCCAGTGATGACTGAACATTAACTGTCTTTACAAGTTTGTTCCCAGCTGTTTGGTTCATTGAATATTTTAAACACATCTCTCGGGATTTTGATAATTATAAATACCCTTAAATACAGCCTTAAGGAGTGCAGTGCAATTTTCTCTATCACCGAGGTTCCAAGTTACATATGTATGAGATGTTAAGTTTAGTAGGAATTGAATGGAATTAATCTCTGGGTTTAATTCTCCTTTTAGTTTGTTTGTCTTGTGATAGGGAGGGTATCAAGGGCCCTAGGAACAGCTTACAGGCATTTTAAGTAGGAGTTACAGAGTAGCGCAAAAGCTCATTGCTAACAAAATACCAAGGCTATGGAATGTGCTGGGATTTTTTCTACAGACTGGAAATACAGGATTAGTTTGAAGTATTGATCTGGAATAGAAACTATAGACAATTGCGACAGCCTATTCCTCTGTGATGTGGACTTACGCCATGTAAGCGTAGGCCTGGGAGTGGGTGGTAGCAGGCAAAAGCAGGTCGAACCTGGTCAGGGATTTGTTACCCTGTCTGGAAACTGCCACTTCATATCTCTTAACATCCCATTTCCTGCAGTTTTATAAGCTATGAAATTGTTCAGGGCATGTGGTTTCATAGCAGAGATCTCAGTTGCGGATCTCACGTGGCCATCTTGAGATATATTGGCACAGAATGCCATAATATGATTTCATATCTTCGTGTTCTGCTTTAATACATAACAAAGTGACTGCATGGATAAAGTTGGTGGATAGTCCCATCCTAGTCCACCTCTAAACGCACCCAGGACCAATGTAACCATGACCCCAATGAAGGTGTCCCAGTTTGGACACCTGATATGTTGGGGTACTGACTATAGAATGGAAAGTGCAAGATTTGGAAAAGTGACAGCTCTGTGCCAAGCCCTATGAGATGCTGCCAATCTTAAATTAAGAGGAAATACCTCAAAATTGATGTAGTCAAATAATTTAGCGTGCACCAGTATTTTTTAAAGGTGTAGTGTCTATAGACTATGTTGTATAAATTTTATGGGAAATCTATCAAGGTAAAAAAAAACCAAGATAAAATTGCTAAAATTGTTTTATGTTGCCTATTTATCAAAAAAAGATTTCTCAAAAAGATAGATTGCCTTTTGTATATTCTGTTGCAATATCTGATAGAGATTCTTTCAAATATTTTGTGGCAGACCTGTCCGTTTTAGATTAACACAGATGATGGATTCCCATCTATAAAATATATTCTGTGCAAAAATGGCTCCATAAAACCGGTCAGGAGAGATTACTATCCTCATATCTCTTAATCATGATATCTTGCATAACACCTTTAATATTTCTTTGTTATATCTCTAAATGTAAATCCCTAACGATTATTTTGATAAATACTCTCTCAATAAGTCATTTTATACCATCTGTGTAATGTGATTAGGGTGACATCACGCATTCTTTTAACAAGTTTTTGAAAAAAAACCAAAATATATTTAAAAAAGAAAGTAAAACTTAGTTATAACTTTTTTAGAATTTTACAAACACTAATTGGCATTTTTAACTCTGGCACTGCCTTACGCCAGCGCAGCGCGTCATTAGTGCTGGGCATCGGGACATGACAACCTACCCCAACGCTCAACTTTTTTGGGGACGCCAGGAAACTTTGGAGGCTGTGCTGGCTCGGCATGGTGCTCCATGGTGTTAATGGTCGGTGGGTGTGATCAGTGATCTGCCTTTAACTAGCCCACTGAGCCAGAGAGCATGCTTGCCCCTTTGCCCTGGCAGGATACGTCACTGAATATATCAAAGAATAACAAAAGAAAAATATGATTTTCACTAGAAGCCAAACTAGGATAAGAGAGAAGAGTAGGATGTTTGTCGTAAGGATTCTTCAGCACTTAAATGCCTAGATATATTTTGGGATCTAGGTAGTCATTATTTCTAAATTATTCTGTCTAGCTCCTAAATTCTGAATACATATGCACAACAGTGAATCCCTTTCAACATTATCATTGATAGCATTGACTGTAAGTATTTATTTCTGAAATATTAATATTTGGGAAAGGAGTAATGAGGAATGAAGGTATCTGAAGATAACTTTGCTATGCAATTTGATCATCTGCAAAGAGGTCAAAGAATAAATGTAAGTGTAATTCTCAAAAAAGAGCATCCAGAATCTATATTTCTTAATCAAATCTAAATTTATGTGAAGCGAATTCCGTGCAAGCAGGCTAACATCTTTAATCCAATCAAATAAGTGGAAATTGGATTTGGGCACAAAAGACAGTCTTTTATGGAGCAATGAGATATGGTTGGTTGGAATTAAGTGCGGATTTAGGGAAGATGAACATTTGAATGGCTATCTTTATTTTCAATTATATAAAATGAATCAGAATACGTTATTGGCATTGTCTTTAGTAGTCACAGTATCTTCTTTAATTTTTTTTTTATGAATTTGATGTATCCATTTCCAGTAGACTGACATAGGGCTTTTTGGGAATGTTACGGTTAATTCCTAATGGCATTATTTAGCATTTTATTCTTAAGAACATTTAAGGCTTTCGTAAAAAGAACATAATGTATTAGTGCAATTAGACTGAGAGACAGGCAACATTTTTTCTAAAATGTATTACACACTAAAAATATATAACACAAACCCAATCTTTGAATGATTTGATGAAAAAAAAGTGAATAATAAGTAAAGATATTAGATAGACAAAGATTTGTTCTTAATTTTCTCAGCTGAGAAATATCTAAGTGTGTGTGTGTATATGTATACACATGTGCATTTGCATATGACAGCTTCAGATGCTGAACCTATGTCATTGTGACTTCCCAGGACAGGATATTGAGCAACTGCTGCTGCTGTCACATTACAAACATCACATTACCTCAATAATAAAGTAATAATAATAATAAAGTAAATTCCAAGAGAGAACTGAAAGATGTTGGACCATCGACACCACCACTGTATATTATCAGGATTACATGGGAGGGTAGGGGATCAAGACTACTTTTTGCATAAGGATGAATAAAGAAAATTGCTTGCTTTTCTGTTCGCTGCCTTACTGCTAAGCAAGCACAGACACCCCGCCCATTTACTTACAGCCATCATGTAGTCTCATGTTTGGGAGAGACGTCTAGCACATGCATTGGTGTTGAAAGTCATATCCATGTGATCCTTATGCGTTTTTTTTTTTTATTTTATTTTAGAGCATTGGTTTACAACGGAGCCTAACCCGGACTGTCACAGATTAATATACCAAATCAATTAAGGGCCAAACATCCCTGCAAAGTGGTTCAATGACTACGAAGAGGCAGGATGTTCCTGATGTTTAGGATTGACATGACTGATCATTTAAAGGTAATCTGTAACCTCGGAGTCAGATCAAAATGCATGCCAAGGCTAGACTTTTTGGGGGTCTATGATACATGCCATATACTGTATAAATCCACAAGACATTTCATTAGGCTTGAAAGCCTACTCTCTCCCAACCAACAACAAATGTACAAATTATGTTCAGTGTCAGCATTTTACTCAAGAGGCTAATCAGCGGCTGAAAGCTTTGTCATTGTTTTGCGAGGACAAGCGTGCCAGGCTACAAATATTTAATTGCCTGCACGAACTGTGAGCTGCAGACCACCAGTGGCTCCCAAGATCATTCCTGGCCCACTGGATGACACAAGGTACCTCTCAGAGGGGTTTTGCACATACCTGGGAATACCCCACAGTAGGGTACCCAGAGCTCTCCTTCTTTTGGGGAGTAGATTAAATAGGGGCGGGGCTAGTTATGCACATATGAGTCGGGCTAGTCCCAGATAGTCTTGAGTGGGTGGAGAGTGGGAGTGGAATGGGTGTGGTCAAATACAGCTCCCCTGCTGGGCAAAGATGAAAGAGACCCAGTGACCCTGGGGAGCAGAGCTTGGCCCGGGGACGCCCAGGTATGTTTAGGAGTCTGTAAATAAACATGTTTGTGTACGATAAAATATAACAGCACGGTAAAAACATTCCTTTGCATTCATTTAAGCAGCCATTAGGCCCCTATTTTAACCGTTGAAAGTGTCACAGTATATTGAGTTAGTTTGAGTTTTTTTTAAAGCATTGCCCAAACACTCAGAACCATTAAAGGAATACAAGAATGCTACTCTCCTGGTGGGATTTGCACTTTGGTGTTACTGCTGTCCTCCCCTTCACCACTCCCTTTGGCAGCCTCCGCTTCCTTACTAAACAATGCGTAACACCTTCTTAAAAGCATGACTTCTGCACCACGCCGAGCCAGGTAATGAATAAGAACTGACATTAAATATCAATATTATTGGCCGAGCTAAATCAGAGCTGACACGGTGCTGAGCTGCCAAGAGGGATAAACAAAATTTAAATTTAGATTTGGCTGAAAAGTTGTCTGACAATATTTGTGCTTCAGCAGTTACTTTGTAGCCTGCAATGTTTACTGACAAGATGTTCTGGTTCATTGGCCATAGGCTGGTGTACTTGAATATTCACTAGCTAAGTAGGAAAACGGTTCTGAGTTCTATACAGCAAATAAACCATACAAGATACACCTCGGTTTAACAAATGTGACGTGGAGGTGTTCCGGATCACTATAAAGGAAGCGGCAATTAGTGTTCCCTCTGAGACCTGCTCTTTGAGGACCAGAAAGCTAATGTGGCTTTACCTTTAACTGAGATAACATAGAAGATGTATGTTCCACACAACATCCAGTAGTGAAAAAGGTGGCGGTATATATATTTATTTTTTATATATATATATATATATATATATATATATATATATGGCAATGGAGTCTTTAGTCGAAAGCTATACTTTTACTGGGCCAACATAGAAAAACATATAGTCCTGCAGGCTTTCAAGATCTCAGAGTTCTCTTTTTCAGATGGAGGGATTCATTTTGGTGGCCTGTTATCTTTGACTGTGATTTCTTTTATTAGTTATGAAAGATATAATGAATAAAAAATTGTTCTCCTTTAGTTTATGCAATGAAGCTCTTAACTCGAATAACAGCCTATCAAATAATATCCCCAGTGGCACATTGTTAAGCCAAATAATCGTAGTATGTTTGGATATTACTGCTGAAAGGCCATATGACAATAAAAAAAGGTTTGAATAATATTCTGTGTTTATGTCGGTGAAGTAGCCATTATGTGCGCGATAATGGGGAAATTTCAACCGTCAATAGCAGTGTAGAGGCTTCAAGTAATTCCACTTATTTGATTATATTGGAGGGGCGAGGATTGAGCTGTTGCGTTGAGTTATACATATGACGATTCTAAAAATTCACTGCTGCCAAGCATTCACAGGCTTGCCAATTCACCATTGTTGGCCACGTGAAGAGGTCACGTTTGTGAATTACAAGTCCTCAGAAATCTGCAGGAATTGCAGCAGCCCATTCTGGTGCACGTTTGCCGCGTGAGTTCCGGTAGGGTATTCAATGCGTCCTTCGCTCCCGCAGCAGTCAAAGGGTTACTGAGACAAATGTAACGCTAGCAGCCGCCGCCAGCTTTAAATGCACCGGCTCACTGAACTAGGAGAGGGGCTAATGTTTTATTTCCCGTGCCGTAATGCACCAACAAACTGAATGACATTTGCTTTAGCTGTCGGTGCAACGTAAAGACTCAGCGGGGGTATTTAACTCGTTTATTATACTATGCAAAGTAAACGCATGCTGGCTCTATCTTTTCAAATATTTTCTTTAGAGCGAGAACGACAGGGACACCGAAAATATCCAAAATGATTTCTTGCACATAAAAACAGTAGATCGCCAAACAAGGTGCCCATCAAGCTTTCTTTCTATGTGGTTGGAGTCAGAGTTGGGGGAGCTGTGCTCATATTCATAGTTATTTATGTAATTGACTTTGGCATTTGGAACATATGTAATATATTTCATTTACATATATTATTTACATAATTTGTGGCAGAGGCAAACGGGTAGGGATGGAGAGGAGGAAGAAGACGCTGCAATGATGTTGTGGGGGAGAGGCGCTGGTTAAAAAGCCAGCTTACCTCCCGTAACTACAGGCTAATAAATTAAAATGTAATTTTTTTAACCCATGCCTCGCTGATTCCATACACACGCAATCAGCAAACTTTCTCTACTCCAAAAAAAAAAGAGGGACATGAGAGATTAAAAGGAACAAAGGGATTGGCTCCAAAAGAGGGACTGTCTCTTCTAGATACGGACACTCAGCAGATATAACAAAGTTACCAATAGAGACCACAAACAACACAAATCAAGTAATTATCCTAAAAGTAATTATTCTAAAGTAACTCTATGCACATTACATAAAAAAACCAAATACTGTCTACAGTATAATAGAGTTTACAGACTAAATAACCATTTGGCATCCCCGTGAGTACTTTCCAAGTGTTTATATACTTGTCACGACTGGCACATAATGCATTCGAGGATGCGTGCCGATGAACCAAAAGCCACATTTATCTATTCACATTTCAATGGCTGAGACTTAAGCTGTAAACCGTATGATGATAACACATTGTATTCCGACGTGTTTACTATCATTTCGAAACGCGATTCAAGCGGCAGCATAATGATTGAAACGGCCATGGGAACGGATTTATATTAGGGGGTATATTGTTACACTGTGTAACATTTTCCCAAGTTAAGCTACTAACATTATTGTGTCAATTAGGGCTACAGAATAACATTAATACACCCATACCCAGCAGGCAGAGTAAGAGGGACTGCTTATCCTAAACAGGGTCACTTAGTAGGTCTGCAGCACCATCTCTCACCCCAAAATATATATATATATATATATATTATACATCAGAGCTGCGGATAGATAAATGGGACTCACCATTATATTGCTTAAATAATCCCAAATGAATTATTCTGCGAGTCTATGTAAATACACTGCGGTGTAATTTGATAGACAGCTAATGCTGATTTGATTAAATGTCTGACATGAGTGATCAGTACAATTCACTGTACATTTCTAGCTTGCTGAAGGATACAGTACAACCATCATCACACATAAATAGTAACCTGCTGTGTTGATTTGAAAATGAACATATTTATATTAAAGGTTCAGCTAGCTTGGCTGCCTGCTGAGCAGAATTAATTCACATGGCTGTAATTATGGATTCAAAACCCCCCTTATGCTGTCCCCCTGGATAATAGATGCAGCCGCTGCTTTCGTCTTTACTAATTTGCTCACTGAAAATGTCTCCTCGTTTCTCGGCCCAGCTGTAACGCGCCTGTTTAAAAATAACAGCTATCTGATAAATTTCTGCGCAGATCGGCTCCCCTCCAGGTGCAGCGCTGCGCAGGCACACACTATCGTGCCCTCATTTTAAGGCAGCTCAAGAGTTAAGGGCTATGGAGATGATGGCTGGTCGCACAATCACTGCATGTAGCGTTTAGGAGTGATTGTACTCCACCCGCCGGATCTGAGGTATCAAAAGCTCCGGATAAACATGGAAATTATAATGGTTTTCTTGCAAAACACCATGATTAGGTTAAACACAGCTAGCGATATAGCATAAAGCAATAGGTCTAACCCATTTTAGGCTCTGAAGCTTTCTGAGATGTATTCTACCAAGATGCTGATTGTTTCCTCATCTTTAGACTGAATATTCCAAATAACTCTTGGGGTATTCATCTCTTTATAGTGCCCCAATGGGGCAGATCCACCTTGAGATACCATAATATGAGTACTCTGGGAATTATTTGTACAGGAGCAGTCTCGTTTTATTTTTATAGGGATTATTGGAGTCCATTTTCTCCATTTTACTGCACGTTGCTCTTCTGGACTTGGGCTTCATTTTCCTCCTCCCCTAGACGCATCTATTGATGCAGAAAGTGTACTTAAGTATGTGCTGTAGCGCTAACGAGAATTGATATAGCCTTATTAGCCCCAGAGAAAATGGAGTTTATAGTTCCAAGGGCATACTGTTAATTAGGCCAACTAGAAAAAGGTGTAAAGCTTTCGGGACCTCTGAGGTCTTTTCTTCAGATAGAACCTACAACTGGGAACAGCAACATCCAACCAATGCATGCGACCTGAATGCAACAATTGTCTATTGTTACTCACAAAATACTTGTGGCATACTTAAGTATGCTTCTTGCTTTCCATAGAAGCCGAAAGGGGGAGGAGTTAATGCTCTGATCAGCATGCATTTTACTTCAAACCAGGGCTGGAGATTTGCTTTAATATGAAATTCCACCTTTAGCAGCAAAGTATCGAGAATGGATTTCTTAAGGTGATGTGTCTATTGAGAGCTCTTTCTGGCACGTGTAGCTCTCCAGCAATTATAGAACTACATATCCCATGACGCTTAGTCAGTCATAGGCACACTCCAATGACAGCTCTATATTGGCTACCTCCTCTCTATGCAGTCCCATCTTGTAAATGTTAGTTTGCTCTGGAATAGGTTTTCAGTATATATTGAACTAGTTTCTATGTAACACTAAGACTAAAGACTAAAATTTGGATACAGTATTTCAGATGTGAACAGAATTTTGCTTCTTCATCCCCAGAGTTATCGTCATGAAAACACTGCACATAATTCAAACTGTATGTATTTTCCGTGACACACAACCACCAGTGTAACACATACCGGTATATATAATCAATGTTCAGATATAAAACCTATAAAACATAGTTATTAGCCCGAGGAACTGATACTTACCCTAAGGTTGAAGGTGGCGTGATTGCAGGAGTGAAGATGTCCATAGAAGGTCTGGGCACACATTCCCTGAAACAAAGACCAAGGTAATTATAATACTCCATTACATTAAAATAGTATTTGTGTAAAGTATTTCTTTAAAGTAATATATGGCTATAAAGTAGCTTATGTGAGTTACCGTTCCATATTTTAGTTAATAGCTTCTTCCTACGCATTTATAAAAATATTAAGACGCCTCTGGAATTCAAGGGTTAAGTGAATCTTTCACGTTGCACTGTGATTCACACCATCTAGGCTTCTCTGCAGACAAGTTTTAATAAATGTTGGCTATAGCTTGAGTGTTTTTAATGCATTCACAAGTGATGTGGTTTGAAGCTGCTGGGAATAGCCAAGCTGTGAATGAACAGGCACATTGAGGAAAGCCAAGTCTCAAGTGTTTTCTCAAGGTCATCATAACACAATGTAAAATAAGCAAAATCATACTGTTTTTAATTAAATAGCATAGGGTGCTTAAAACATAAATGAGATACAGGGAGTAAAACACTCCTCGTAAATAAATATACTAACCTGGCATTTACAACTTTGTTAAAAAATAAAGAGAGGGTTTATAGGAGAAAAAATAATCCTAATTGTGTTCCACGAGCAGATTTGTAGTCAGTATCAGCCGCAATATGTATTTTGACAGACCATCCCAAATGAGCTTCTTCATGGTTGTTGTATGCAATGTAATTGGATCAGCTTACCTGCCAAACTTCCAAGTTTGACCCAGAGTCTCCAGGTAAAGCTCTGCTTCCTCAGATCTCTGGGTCAGTTTCATCTTTCTCTGGCCACGGGAGCAGGGTTCGGTCACACATACTTCCTACCAACTTGCAACCTACTAAAGATTAACCTACCAATTCATGCAACTAGCCCCACACCCATGTGTGACTATACCCTCCTGAAGTCATTCCCTCAGAAGGAGAACTCCGTGTAGCCTCCTCTGGGATGTTCCCAGGTATGTCGATCACTGAGAGTTCCAAAAAGTCACGTTACTGATTGCACTAAGCAATATGCAGGGCCAGCTCATCCTTCCTTGCAGCAAAATGCACTAGAATTGGCCCTTAGTTACAATTGCAACTCTCCTACGCTTCTACTTTACTGAGGAGACACCTGAGCGTTTCTCCTCCCGTTCACTGTGTACTTCTTTAATATTAAAGACTTTATCTCTACTACCACCGCAACGGAGCAATACCGAAATCTGGTATTTTGGCATCTATTTTGGATAGTGTGTTGAAAGCAAAAAGCACACGTGTAGTTTAACATGTGCTTTATAACAGTTGTATGTATGCTCATTGATTGTACTTCAAATTATCTCCATCCTGAAGGGTGAGCACATCAGCCATTTTCCGGAATACATAAACATTTCACAGTTTACTGACAGCACAGGTAAAGCGTTATAACCAAGTAACTGATTCAAAGGTTTATGCGTCACACATACAGCAGGGCAGCACTTCGTAGACTCTTGTAAGTAACCAAAGATATCCATAACGATAATGGAGACCCAGAGTATGTTGCATGTAAAGGAAGGGTCCGTCAGTGAAATTTTAGATATCACTTTAGATAAGATATTATTTCACTCTCAGACTTGACCATGTGTTTGTTATCTCTGAGATAAATCAATGTGTTTCCTAACAGAAAAAGTTTGTTTATTTATTTGATATTCACAAAAATGCAAGATGGTGTAGTTTAGAAATGTGATACTCCAGGTAATTTATACAGTATATTGTTTACACATCTCTGCATGACCGCTGGGACAGTTTCCTTGCAAGTTCCACAAGAGACCACATCAAATCTACGTAAGCAGCCTAACTCGTGAATAAATCTTTTATGAACAAAGGAATGAGCTAAAAAAGCCTCTTTCTTTACTTTCTGATCCTTCACTTTCAAGATAAAAGTGAATGCTCTCTCTGTGCTGTAGGCTCTTGGAATTCCTATTACTCGCACTACAAGAGCCATTTCACCACGGGCAAGGTTTGAGAACGGGACACAGATGCGATGATTTTCTCCTCGGTAAATCCCAGACTACTGATTATTCTGGCTAGGTGTGGCCGCATGATTGTATATAAAAAAGCCAGATTCTAGGACAAGGTGAGGCAAGTTTAATAGTTATTATTCCTATTAGTGATCATCAGGGCGAGAGTGCCCTTGCAGTTTAAGGACAGTGGCCACCGAATGACGTAAGTGTGAGCGCCTGGAGCGATGGATGTGTGGCAGCATGTTACGTTCTTATCCTTATGCAGCTGGGCATTTCCAGTTGGCGGCTGCCCACTGCAGTGGCATGTGAAGTGTATGGAGGGCTGTTGGCCAGCGCCCCACCGGCCATTTGTCCAGTGTGCCCGATGGCCAGTCCAGGCATGGTTATCACTTATAAGCATACCTGGTGACTTCCCAGAGCTCTTCCTCTTTTGGCTTTATAAAGAGGTTGGGGCTAGGACCATTTAGTTGTTAGTGGGCATGAAGAGAGGGAAGTGGGCAGTAATTAGGAGACAAGTGTGAGCGGCCAACATCACTTTCAGAGAACGTAGAAACTGACCCAAGGAAGCAGGGCTTCACCCAGAGTCTTCAGGTCAAACCCAGAGAGTTCCCACGTATGTTAAAAGGATTATCTCTAGTTCTGATACAGAGGAATTTTCAGAAATAACTAGGGAAATTATATCCCAAAACAATTTTGCCACAGCTTGAATAAACCTACTGTGCTTTCCAAAACCTAATGCAAAGTCTATATAGATATCTCTGAGTAAAATAAAGTAGCTAGGTTGGAAGTTGCCGTTCTTGCAGAGCCCTTTTCACAGCCTGAGGGATATTACATCAAGTTAAAGCAATTTCTTAAAATTGCTCATAGATAAGATGGCACCTTAGTGATGCAAAGGATCATCAGACATATGTATTTTACTAGAAAAGATATTCCCGACAGCTTGGTCTGTAAAAAACAGAAAGACAAGGATGTGTCTGAAATACGTTACATCTTTAGGCATCGTGTTTAAGCAGTAAAAAAGGAACAAAACAAGAAATAAGAGGTAAATGTAGTATAACAATTCTTACCAAACAACGTTCGGAAATATCGTCCAAAACATACAAAAAGCTGGACTTTCTGGTTGTTGCTAAACTTAAAAAAAAATATCTTTTGTAGAGGTAGGTGGTCATTGTCTCATTTTGAGATGAATAATTAATATTCATGTGCTTTACTGATGTAAAATGATTAGACTTTCCTTGCACGCCCAGTGTTTTCCATGCAAGGTGCCTCACCTTTGTGGTTTCCATCATATAAAAACCAATGGCAGGAAAAATGAAGATCTTATAAATAAATACTACTCCCTTAATCTTATAAGCAAAGAATCTTTTGATGTATATCAGCACAGATAGGCAGGCTTTTAAATAGGTGTTGGAGCAGTTTCTGTAGCCGGGCATCCAATGCCTACTAACTGCTTAGCCCAGCAAAATGCAAAGATCCAGTCAGCACATTTATACCAGATTCATTGAAGCTGCCACATGGATCTGGGGTCCTATCGATACCACTGGAATACATTAAGATTTTAGAAGGGCCTATTAAGATGGAAAAGACTGCCTGTTCTAGCAGTGGAATAATAATCCCTGAACACTTTGGCAGATGCAAGTGTGTTTGTTTTTTTTCTGTACCGTACCTTCTGGGAGGGTAGAAATGTCCATTTCAGGAGGAGAAATGTTAGATGATGATAAAAACTAGATGAACAGAAATTAATAGATGTAACGTTTTACTTTACAGAGAGGGTGGCAGGTAAATGGAAGTGGCCCACCAGAAGTTGTTGAAGACGCTACATGGAGGCAATTAAAAAATGCGTAAAATAGGCATAAAGCTATCCTGAATCTAAGACAAGACCAATGATTGATTAAGGTTTGAGTCTTTAAATTAGGAAAAATAAATGGATAACAAGTCTTAAAAGCCCTGCCTTCAAACCACACCTGTAACCACACACCCTAAAACAGGTGACCTTCTTCTGCTATTTCAAATATTGGGAAGAATGTTATAAAGGGATCATGTATGTAGGATATATACATGGCCTGCACGTTTAATAATTGATTAGTATGGGCCTCCTCACATGCACATATTAACGTGCTCATTTGCTCGTACTTGTAGATAATGCCATAGAGTGTTTATATATTCCTGTGCACTAGCGACCCCCAGTGTTTGGAAGCTGCATTGTAGCTTGAAATGTCAGGATATACCTATATTAAATTGTATTGCCACTGTGATTCTAAGTTAAAACACATGCAATATGTATTAACTTACACAATGTGAACAACTACTACTGTGTAGTCCCCTCCTTCTATGCTGCATCAGAGAAATGTTAATATTGAATGTATCTGCACATAATCCCGGGTGAATGATTCTGACCATGCTCCTATGTATCATTACTATGACTGAGTATGTAGTTAGAATCTAATGTCCAGATGCTGATGTTCCTAGTAAGGAAATCTCCTTGAAAAGGGTATTTTAATGAAGTATTTAACTGCATGTAAGAATCCATTCTATCATAATTGTGGGGAAAGGGACTAGTTTGAGAAAAACCCCTGGGCGTGTATTAATTCCTGTATATTTCTGTATAACCTTATGAGTGATCCATCATATCTCTTTAATGTTAATGTATGTCTTTAATTAGAACCATTTTAATATGCAAATGAAGCTTAATGATCCTTGTTTTGATCTGATCTTCCACCTGAGTACTTATCATTTGTAGATACAAGAGACACGTATAAAGCATATAGAAAATTGTTTGTGCCCTTAGGGTAAAACGTACCATGAAAAAAAAAAAATACAGGAGTTAAAATATTTATTCACATAAAGAGGGAAGATAAAAGCTACCTGCAAAGTCATATCTAAGTCATAGCTCAGATGCTAACATTTCTTCTGGCTACGTGACAAGCGAAATCATTAGGGAAATTATTCACGTTTAATAAACCAGTCTAAAAGCCTGTTCTGTAGTGTTTGGGAAGCCATGACTTTTACGGATTCGAATGTTCAGGCAGGAAGGGTTGTAATGTTTGTTTGTTGGCGCGGGTGGGCATGATTAATCGCAATCATCAATCATATAAACAGTTAAGAGGGAAGTTGGGCATTCAGAGGAATAGGAAAGGTAAGATGAAATTGAGTAGAACCAAGTGATTGGCAAAAAATGTGAAGATTAAGCTTTAATTTGATCAGCAACATGATATTGATTTGTAGATTGGAAGGGCTATAGGTATTGTGGGTATGTCATTAAAAATAATATTCCTTTAGAGATGCAGCATTTACCAGCATGAAGCAGAACTGTTGCTTTTCCAAATCCTAACACTAAGCAATCCCATGTAAAGGCATATCTATGGATGAGTAGCCCAGTTTATGTGTGTTGCATGGAAGCAGCAATCTTAACTTCTTGTTGTAACGACCTGCACAGTTATTTCCCCCCAATAAATTACCCCCACCTATTGTAAAGTAGCTGATTTATTTCTTGCAGCCAGATTTGCTGTTTCAATGCAAGCAGATGCTATATACACAAACAGTGGGTCATGTCCATACCTGAGAACTCTCCGGGTTTGGCACGGGGCCGGGTCGCTAGAGCGGGGTCCTGACACGTCCCACTCCTCACCCACTTCCCATTTGAATAGGGGTGTTTGGGGAACGCCCACAGACGTCTGCAGGACCACCCACAGACGTCAGTGGGCAGTCCTGGACGTGTCCCGTAAGCGAAAGCTCCTTGTAGCAGGAGCCCAAAAGTTCCCAGGTATATATATATATATGAAAAATATACAATTCATTTGTTTAAATTCAGTTTACAAGACAAGAAATATATCTACACATTTTGAACTTTTCAGTGTATAGAATTCTATTCCTGTTGACTTTAACCTTGCAAAGAAGTGTTCGAAAAAGAAAGCAGGGTGTTGGGATGTATAACGGGAGGCATTAGCAGCTGGAAGAGAGGTGGATCTGCTACTTAGAACTATAATGTTGTGTACAATTGTGGGGACCCCATCCCCAGAAGGATATTGACATAACGATCATGATTTGCATTTAACAAAGTACAAATTTATTTCAAAAGAGGAGAATTCATAGAACCAAAGTTCATAATCCATAACTAGAAGGTCAAAGGCTCAGGTGTAATTTAAGGAAATTTTACTACTGACAGGGTGATGGGTATGTGCCTCCCAGAAAAGATGGTTTATACAGTAAGGGAAGTCTATCCTGAATCTAAGACAATACCAAGGGCTGAGTAAAGTTGGTGGCTTTACATCAGAAAAACTGGGAAGAATAGATGGGCCAAATGGTACTTATCTGCCATCAAATTCTGTGTTTCTATGTTTCTTATGGACAAGAGCACATGGGATGGAATGCATACTGTCAGAGCCATGATGGATCGTGTGTGCTGATTTGGTAAAAGCTTCCTCCATACATGAACTTCCATGAATTCATTACATAAGCAGGTTTCCATTTGATTTATCATTTGCAGTCAAAAATTGCTCAATGTTGCATAAAATCTGGTTAAAACACTGCATGTTTGGCTGCTTTTCAGAGCACAATAACTAATGTGCATTTTTCATAGCAGGCAGCTCCTGGGAAACAACTTCTAATGGAAATGACCGGTATTAGTGATTGAGTAGATTAGTCGTGATCTTGGCTAGAAGTCCATTAGAAGCTGACCTGACGAAGGGCTTATTCTACAGACGTTGGCAAAAGCTTTAACTTCTTAGGATGTGGGTGAAGATATGCTAATAATGCAGAAATGATTCTATAAACGAGTGTTAGGAATGCCCTGAGAGAACAACACATCAGTAAGTGAGTCTTTGAACAGAGGGAAAGTGATGTGATCAGAGGGTTGAATAAAGCCAGCAGCGGAAACCTGTAAGCCGTATGGATTGACTGGCATGGCTGAACCTTGTCTTTAGGAAAGGTTTTTAGTGTAAAACTGACAATTCTTTCATTTGTATCTAAAGCAAAAAAGCTTATAAGCCTTAAAAAAAAATCTTTTTTTTTTAGAAAGTGTGGTGGAGCAAACTATTTCCCCCGACACTTCAGATATGCATCTCAACTCTGTCTAATTAAAAGAGGGATTAATTAAATATATTTTTTTCTGAACATATAGTATATATCAGCTTTGACAGGGTACACACCCCTCCGAGAAGCAGATCAATATTAAAGGAAATATCATAAAATACTGCTTAGCAAAATAAGACATTCTATGTAGCTAATGAATGGCTTGTTTTATTGTATGTGCCGCCATAAAATTAGGAGCTGACATCTAATAGAAGTGTTTTGTTGCCATTTTAAATGGGTTTGGGTTTCCCATCAATAAGATTCTTGTATATTCTCCTTATTCGAATTAGTTACTTTAATAATTGAGTTCTGCTTATACACATACTTAAAAAAGACCTCTGTGAATTAGTGGCTCAAACAATCTAGGTACTGTATGCTCCTTTTGAGAAAGGGTTTCCTGATTAAAAATATTGTACTTGTCTTGAAGCCCCATGGATATCGAGTCACTGTTCATTATGAACATTGGAGTGACGGTTACCTATACAGAACCAGCTGTCTCTGTCCAGACAAAATGGCTTCCCTTGTTCTACCAGTCTGGTGTTGGAGCGGGAGTGGTGTTTGCTGAGCAATGGGTAAAAAGCATAAATGTGCTTTGGGGCAGAGAATGCTCATCCCCTGCTATCAAGATAGAATGATGATTTTTGGAAAATTATGTCTCCAAATGTTTTACATTCATGTTCCAAGTATGTAGGATGTGTGGGCAAATCATGTGTACACATAGTGTACAGGAGAATATTTTATTAGAGACACCAAGCTGTACCATTATCAGTAGCGTACCTAAAGGGGGGTGCTGCGACGGCCACCTAACTGCCAGCTCACTGCTGTGGCACCCGAGCACTGTGTGAGGAAACTCTTCCTCCGTCCACTCCGTCCCTGGCATGGGGAGGCTGTTTTAGGGGCAGAGCTGGCACAGCCAGGCTGGTTCAGAGGCAGCGGTGGCACAGGCAGGTTGTTTTAAGGGCAGTGGTGACACAGACAGGTTGTTTTTCACCATTATATATAAAAATCCCAATTTCCTTTGAAAGAAGGCCCTGCTGTAATTAATGCTACAATTGTTGCGCCTCACACAAAGGCCACATTTCGAAAATGAGGTTGATCTAAAAAACACCTCCTAATAAGTTGTGGGTTAATAGAATATGAGTACAAAGAAACATAAGGTTAAATAAGCACTATAAGGCAAAGTGAAGGGTCAGGGTCCTAGGTTTTATAGGATGTATAAAGAGGTCTTTATGTAGGTCATGAAAATGTCATCTATTGTCAAATTTTATGTTGCCATGATTGTTTATGTCCCAGTAAATGAGCTGTCATGAAACCCAACAAGACATTGGACTAATTGAGGGTCGGTTCATGAGCTTTCATTAAATAATGTTCTCATTAAAATTCTGCTTGAAGGAGAGAGGACTCCATTAGTCAGGGTGCTAATTTTTACTGGATTATTGGATGTATATCAATTAAGCGTTCCGTCTTTATAATTGCCAGCTATCAACCACCTAATCCACACCATTCGTAAATGTTTTAATTATTTTTCTCATTAGCATCCTGTGAACTATGTGGGATGGATCTTTTAGTTCCTGTTTCCAAACATCAGGAATTTCTTTAGCTTTAACGCACAACCACATTCATCACTCTTCTGGTGCAGTTCTTGATGAAGATATAGTCTGTACTTCGGAAAAACTGCCCTTTGACTCTCAAACTGTTGAGTGAGCAGCATGGCACACTGGAAATGATTAATGGGATTTATCTACATAATCTTACTGAATTCATTATCATTTTAAGTAAAAAAAATACGCATATTCTTATTCAAAAATGGAATAAGCTCTGATAGGACACTGCCTCTGCCTTCAATTAGTATATGTGTATATATATATATATATATATATGATATGAATAAGTTATGCATGTTTTTATTAAGCAAGTAATGTTGACATGAGAAACCCCCATGGCTCCAAAAGAAAAACCATACAGTTAACAATGGAATCTTCCTGGAAATATATTCACCATTATACGGTGAATCTTTGTGGGGGACTACCATGATTCATTTGATAATGATAAACTTCCTTATACTTTACCCCTACAACATAATCAGGACAGGGATTGTGGACAAGTGTGGTTTTGCACATAACAGAAAAGAAGAAAACTTACTTTAGCTAATTTCTTTTTTTTTTACTTCAAAGGCCAGAAAAGCTCTTGTTTGGCAGACAGCCATTTGCTTCTCTTTTAATTCTTGTATTTTTTATGCCACTCGGCTCGGCAGATGTTTGTCTAAATCATTGAAGTCTTTGTCTTTTCCGTTTTGGACACTTTTAGTGTTATGTGTGACTCCCTGAATAACAATGCAGATGAATGAATAAGTCAATGAAATAGGAAGGTCTTTGCTGTCATGTTTAATCACATAATGGTAAACTGGGACAAATATCATCTTTTTATGTATAATGGTAATTGTTCTGTAAGAACCACAAGTATTGTGCATTTTTTACTAAAAAAAAATGCTACT
This sequence comes from Spea multiplicata, assembly GCA_009364415.1. NCBI lineage: Eukaryota > Metazoa > Chordata > Amphibia > Anura > Pelobatidae > Spea > Spea multiplicata. Next base: position 49,553 of record VKOC01014660.1, read on the forward strand.
AAAATTAATTGGAAAAGAGGGTAACTTCCTTCAGGCAAGGTAACTTCAATTAAACTAAATGACTAGGGATCTGTCCTTAAACTTAGAAATCCTTCCCTGATGTGTCTTTCCTTTCGCCAACAGACTAGATCATTGACATATAGGTTCATTGTGTTGATCAACAGGACAAAATCTTCTAATAGAACAAAATAAAACAATATTGTTTTTTTTCTTACTGTTTCCGGAAATGGTAATTGAGGAATGGAGGACACATAGACTATAAGCTCATTAAAGCAGTTAATAAAGAGAGCAGACCACCATCAAAAAATCAATATGCCTTTTAATTAGCTATAACATACACTACATGACGAAATGTATTTGGATACCCCTCTGATTAATGAGTTTAGGTTTTCAGTCACACATATTGCTAATAAGTTTATAAAACTTCACATACATACAGCCATCGCTATAGACAAACACTGGCAGTAGAATGGATTGTACTGAAGAGCTCAGTGACTTTAAATGTGGCACATCTCATAGGATGCCACCTTGGCCAGCAGTCAGTTTGTGAAACCTCTGCCCTGTCATATCTGCCCCGGTCCACTGTGCTATTATTCTGATGTGGAAGCATCTAGGAGTAACAGCGTAGCCATGAAGTGGTAGACCACGCACGCACACAGAGCGCGGCTGCTGAATTATCGCCTGTCCTCTGTACCATTGCTCACTACAAAGTTCCCAACTGCCTCTGAAAGCAACATCAGCGCAAGCACTGTGTGTCATGAACATAACGAAATGGGTTCCTGTGGCCAAGCAGCTGCACAGAAGATAAAGAGCACTATGCCCAATGCCAAGAGTCAGGTGGAGTGGTGTAAAGCACCCCCACTGGACTGTAGTAGTGGAAATGTGTTCTCTGAAGTGATGACTTACGCTTCACTATCTGGAAGTCTGCTGGACAAATCTGGTTTTGGCGGATACCAGGAGAAAGCTACGTACCAAAATGTATAATGCGTACTGTAGAGTTTTATGGATAATTTTCAAGGTATGAACCTCTTAGTTCCAGTAAATAGTAATGTTAATGCTACAGCATAAAAATACATTTTAGACAATTGAATGCTATCAGCAATTTGAGCTACAGTACCTTTTCTGATGGATTTGACCACAATGGCCAGCCCCCCCCTCCACGTGCATCAATGAGCTTTGGCCACCCATGACCCTGCCGCCGGTTCACCGCTTTTCCTTCCTTGGACCACTTTTTATAGGTACGGACCACTGCTGACCAGGAGCACCGCACAAGAGCTGCAGTTTTGGAGATGCTCTGACCCAGTCATCTACCCATCGCAATTTGGCCCTTGTCAAAGTCGCTCAGATCCTTACGCGTGCCCATTTTTCCTGCTTCTAACATTTTAACTATGTGGACGAAATGTTCACTTGCTGTTTAATATACCCCACCCAGTGACAGGTGCCATGATAAGATTATCAGTGCTATTCCCTTCACCTATCAGTGGTCATAATGTTATGGCTGATCGGTGTACAAAAGCAAAGAATCTGCTAGTGGACCTTGGGATAATGACTCATGATACAGACAATACGTCTCTGCAAGACCACAATAAAATGAATCAAATCATAGGTTATGTCCATTACCTATATATGTACAAAAGAAAACAGGTTTCTACAATTCAGGTATTTACAAGTCAAATCACCTATTGTTTTCAATTTAAACAATTATAATTATCTTTATAATAACCTGTTGCTTTTAGAACATCATGGGAAATGACGTCTTTATGACTAAAAATTTAAAGGTTTGGAACTACACATTTGTATATAAATCAGATAATAATAAAAATGTACCACTCCAAAAACATTCTGGCACTGAATGGGTCAACTTCATTTGGTGAAACTTCGAGGAATTGTAGAAGCTGGAACTTCTAATTAAACATGTTGATTAAAAAGTTGGCTACAAGTTTGCTAGCTATTAAAGTGGCAATTAAAACAAGCATGGTAATTACAGACAAAGAAGAGTGAGCAGAGGATGTAATCTTTCCCAATTGTATTTTGGGTCAATTACTCAAAGCAGATAAAGTCGGAGCAAAGAAAAGGACTTTTGTATTATGTTGTAATAACGCACCGTGCAAATTGGATAGTTTTATATGTGAATAACGATCATGGTCATGATCATGGTCTACCTAATTATTTAGTATAGAAACTCATACATTTCAAACACTTGATCTATTGCATTGAATAGCTGACGTGAGAGGTAGAAAATAAATGTATGATTGCTTAGAATACATTTTTATGAGGTCGAGCCTCATAAAAAACATAGCAACATAGAATTTAAGGGCGGATAAGAACTATTTGGCCCATCTACTCTGTCTGATACAAGGGACTTAATCCCCTCTCAGTTCTTGGCTGGTCTCATAGTGAGCATTGCTTTACGTCTACGCCATGGCTGTTTTAATTCCCTTACTGTATTTGCCCCCACCACTTCTGCTGTTGCATTTATCTACTACCTTCCCAGTAAAGTAGAACTTCCTTGCATTACCTTGAAGCCTCTGACCCTCTAGTTTTAGACTATGACCTTTTGTTTTAACATTGCTCCGCCATGACTTTGTTCAAACCCTTTTAAGTGTTTCTATTGCATTTCCCCTTTCTCATCTCTCAATTTACTTTCAGGCTGAATAATGCATATTAAAATACTTTTGATATGTTTCTTGTTGGTGAGGCCGCATGCGACATTAGATTAGTGTTTCTTTAAACACTGGATATTTAAGTTAGGACAAGTCATGTGTTATGGATTGTTTAGACTTTTATGTGGAAGGTCTGAATAATTCCATAAAGTCATAGAAAAACACAGAAAACAATGTCATTTTGGACAATAATAATAATAATACTTTCCATGATAGCAAATTAATCTATAAGTTACTATTATCACGACTAGCAATAACATTTTATTTATTTGTAACTCATAGCGTTAGGTTTATGTTGAGACCGAATTATATGACGGTCACTGAGCTCTTGCCACACCACCTCTCTCCGGCCTGTCTAAGTGATCTCTAACAGCAGATCTCTATTTATCTGTCTGTGGTTTGGTCTTAGAAGGCCCTTATCTGACATAAAGGCCAACTATGCTATCATGGTTCGTGATAATTGCAGCCTTTACGTGACAATTACTTTAAATTAGAGTAATTAGTGAGTTTAGAAAATGTTTGTAGCATGCACCCCTAATATAATTTACTCAGCCTGTGTATTTCCGCCTCCCTTAATACAAAATTGTTTTACTTAGGAGGGGGGCTGGCAAAGAGGGGGGTTGTCTTCGGGGGGTGAGTATCTTTGTGTGTTTTAGTTGTACTGTCACTAGGGGTTTCTAGTACAATAAGTACGAGTAATGTCTTACTAAGGTCTTCTACGTGTGCATGTTGGACAGGAAAATGCACAGAGTTAGCCGGTGTCTGCACAGCAGTGACTAAATATTAGTAATCTTAAATGTAAATTCAGACTTCTAGGATTTTTGCTAAGTCCTTCCTTTACTATACAAAGTTTCTCACTTTATAAACAAGGACTGTTTCTTACATTGGCCTCTAGATCAATAATTCTGAACAGGCTAATAGCTACCCTAGTCCTTGGTGTTGAAGCCAACATTTTCACCAGAAGCTGAGAAGTTTCTTTACCTTCCACAGAAAACCTCTGTGTTTTGCTACAAGTAGGTCAGTATCCAACAATCAAAACCATATAAAGAATTGTAGAGAAGGGCTAACAAGATTTCCATTCCTCTGGGTGTATCGCTCCCAAGCTGACTATATTTCACTCGGTCAGAATAGAAAATATAGTATCGATGATGTCTGGTTATGGTAAAGTAAACCTGATTTCCTTTGTCCCATAAGTATACTTGGATACATTTAATGCAATAATTCCCTCAATAATCACTCAAGATAATATTCACTATAAATTCCCCAGATTGCATGGCAATAATCCAAATCTCATATTTTCATGAAAAAAAGCTTATTCTATGATACAGAATCCATAAGAAAAATACGGTACATGCTATAGAATACATTTCTGATACGCTGTCTCCGCGTGTATTCATTGTTATAGGCTTATTATATTAAAAAGCAAACCTAGCTTCTGTAACAATATATCATAGTGCTCTTATCATTTGGTAAGTAAATTAAGCTAAATCAAATGAAATAATATAAAAGCAGACTGATTAATAAAACATTAGATGCTGAATTGCTTCTTCAGGTCCATTTAAAAAGGGCTTGTTTTATTTTGTAATTCTAAAAGACTTCCTGTTTTTGTGCAAATTACCATATACAAAAGAAATCCACTTTGGGCGATTAAAAGGTTTTATATCTACAATACTGCAGGGTCTGTATAGCTGGCAGACGTCAGCCGCGCAGGCTCCCCTTTAATGCCCCGTGACACCGGCTGAGCAGAACATTTGAGTCTTTCATCCTACAGTGAATTAGATCACTTGCCATATGCTGACCTTTAAATAAGCCACTTTCCTATACACTAAGGAACAATAATGAGAGAAAGAAATGGTGATGAAAGAGATATAAAATGTCCTAGCCATATGATTAACACTTTACACCATAACAGGTGCAATGCAATATACGTCCGCCTCCGCCAGTAATCACTGGTGTGTGGCCCACTTACCATTCTAGCATCCCAGAGAGAGAGGGTCTTGTCTGCAGAACTGGTCAGGATGATGTTGGAATATGGCAGGAATTCAATGCTGTTCACAGAATCCACATGGCCACGCATGGTATATCTGCATCTCTCACTGTGAAAGTAATAAAAAAAACATAATAAGGTTTTACCCAAACCTGCATGTAAGAGCCTTGAAATGCTTATCCTTAGTTGGCTTTGTTCACTTAATAGGTCAGAAATGCTTTTTAAATCAAGGGTTCAATATATGCAAGGAAATAATTACTTTATGGCATTTGCATTCGCCTGACTAGCAGGGCAAAGCGTCCATTAACATTCACCATTATCAGTGCCAGAGTTTTGGATCATTCTCTGCTGCCATTCAATCAAAATTTCCAACGATAACACTGTGGAAGATTTATGAATAAATATAAGTACTCATTAGTCCATCTTGTCTTCCCATTATAACTAGATATACGAACCCATTGGTCCATCTTGTCAGACCATTATAACTAGATCTAAAAGACCATTAGTACATATTTTCTGCCCATTATGAGCATACCTGGGAGGTTTATGGCCTGCATCCCTCTCGCTGATGTCAGTGCTCAGTCCCGCTGACATAGCGGTACATGCTGCTGTTTAATAAGGGGGAAATGGGCAGGGAATGGGGCGTTTCGCAATGCGGCTCATGCGATTCTGAGTTTTCTGGTGGTGACCCGGGGAAGCAACGCAAACCTAGAGAGTTCCCAGGTCTGAATATGAGTTCCATACAAAGCACATCTATCGTTTAGTCCCTTTTTTGTTACAGCTGAGCTCCTGCCAGTCCAAATTTAACATAGATCCACAGAATCGTTGAATTTGACAGCAGATAAGAACCATGTGGACTATGTAGTTTGCCTTTTTTTTCCAAAATCAGGCCTTTAGGATAGCCAGTTGTCTATCCCATGTATGTTTAAATCCCTTCACTGTATTAGCCTCTACAACTTCTGCTGGGAGGCAGTAAAGGAAAATCCTCTCAGTAAAGCCTCCCCACAATACATCAAAGCCCCCGACCCTCTAGTTTTAGATTGACATGTTGTCCTAATTTTTTTTTGTACTCATCTGCTTCTGTTATCCCCTTTAGGCTATGCAGATTTAGATCAGTCTTTCCTGATGTTATATATATATATATATATCCTGCAAACCATTAACCCATTTAGTAACTCTCCAGTATGACAATATCTTTCTGGAGATGGGGTCTCCAGAACTGTAAACAATACTGTAGCCGAGATCTGACAAGTGATGTGTAAAGTGATATAACCACCTCCAACGTCCTACTTATAATGCCTCTAGCTATACAACCGAGCACCTTGCTCGCATTTCTTTATGCTTTGTTGCATCACCTCCTTACCTTTAACTCCTCAGAAATAATGAATGAATGTGGAATTCTTAGATATATTTATGATGCTACATGTGTGTTCATTCTGCTCCCAACTTTTCATATTTCAGTCTTATGCTGATTTATTTCACCTAGTAGACTTATACAATTGTATTATGCCTACTTTGAATTTGATCGGGGTTTTTTTAGATTTTGGAGTCACTTTAGGCAATGAAAAATCTGGATTTTGGCGTTAAGACACACACTTTGCGTGCCGATATGTAATGTAATTATAGTTGTTTTGCTTTGCGGAGGACAGATTTCACCTCGTGATGTTGACCTCTCTCAGGGTTGCTTATCACTCAATCTCCGCAGAAACATATATTGCATCTTTAAATAACACATCCCAGATGAATTTCCTGCAGAGCCCTGAGATGTAATTATAATTCACACCCTTGTGTGTCAACAGGGAATACAGGCAGATAATACAGGAAAGCAGAGTACATTGCGCATAAAGAGCTATCTTAAGATGATTGACACAAAGGATAGACAAGTGGGCTGCAGGAAGTCTTGGTTGAGATTAATTATCTGCCACAACCTGAAGAGCCAGGCTGGATTCTTTAGCAATGTGAAAATGGACTAGAGTGATGGACCCTGACAGACTGTGAGTGAAAGAGACAAAGCAAGCACATATATACATCAGGTATACATATACATTTCCTAGTATAGGGAAATCTGCCATTCTTCATCTAAACAGCTCTTAATAATTATTTATTTAACAAAAGTTACCAAGACTCATCAAGAAAAAAGAGTCATCAAGCATTGTGTAGATGAGCGTGAAATCAGAGCAGCTGAATCAAGGATCGCAATGGGTGCGTATGAGAGGAGACAACTGCATGGCTACACCAAGAACCATGGTATAATTGCTAGTTATAATTGGTTAGGTTATAGCTTGCACATTGGACAATCAATACACTGTGGCCCTGGGTGACAAGCTCTAGAGTCAGAAGTCAGGGGGGGGTTGCAATGTGGCTCTTTCTGCAGAACAGCCTGGCTATAGAGAACCCTGAAAACCCAGTTTACACTATGGGGGGACTATATAAAGCTTGCACCACTTCCATAACGTGTTGTACCCAGTGTTGGTCAGGCATAGGGCAGCACCCACTCTAAAAACATTACAGCATAAGACTAAAATTACCTACTTACTTATCTACCAAGCGGGGTGTAGGTGTAACTGCTCTAACATTTGGAGTTTTTTTCTATATATTGCCTATGCAAAAGTGAATTTGTTTTGCAGAACAAAAGCTTTTCTTGTCTTTTTGTATTACATATTCATTTCTTCAAGTACAAATTTTATAGATATACTAGTTTGCAATATATGACTTACATTGTATTGTTTTATTTTAACTTTTATCGTCTACTCCCTAAAAAGCTATTTTGTGACGCGCTGAAGCAAGGGCTAGGCTTTCTATTAACGTCACAAAAACGCTTTTAACGCTTTGTTAGAATTAAAAAAGATCCTGGATTTTTAAGACCAATTCCTTTCTGTATATGTACTCCATAATGTTATTTCATGGCAGTACACGTTTGTGTTTAAATGGAAATTTGATTTTAGAAAATGTTAGTGACGGGTTCATTTAACAGCTGTTCTTGACATACAGGTAAAAAGCTGCCCTCTACAAATAATTACATTATTCCATTTGTTGCTCTTGGAACTAATCTGCTATGTGATTGTGTAAAAATCAATCATTTTAGTTCACTCTCTATGCTGTGTATTAAATATTTGTGAAATTACTTTTCGGTGCTAGAATTTTAGTCCTGTTCATTGGACTAGAGATAACCTTTTCCCTTGCCCAAGGAAATCGCTTCACTGTGCATGGAATAATTAAGTTGTCTCCAAAGATATAATAAAAACCTTCACGCCTGCACCATGAGCAGTGGTGAAAGAAATTTTGAAAACATTACAATGGTTATGTAATATGGAGACCGCTTCTTTGTTCAGCCTGATCTAAAAAAACATGAGCCACCCTGCCAGGTTATGTTTTTTTTAATGGTATATTGACCTTTGTTGGAGCAAAAGTCTTCATAACTATGCCAATCGGCCTATGAATTAGTCATTTCATAGGGCAGGTCAGAAATCTGAAGAATATGTCCACTGTTTTAGGGTTGGTTTTAGATTAACTAAGAGAGTCATGCCTTTTGCCCAGGTGAGCGAGATTAGGGTTTGAGGAATCCAAGGAAGGACTCATGATTCAAATATGCTTTAGCATTTTAAGGTCAGTAGCCGATAAATGACATGCATGTGGCTGTCTTCTTGGACGCATACAGCCGTATGCTAGGGTGTAATGCCTTTATAGCCTGTGACTGTCAATATTAAGTACATTAAAAGACAAGCCACATAAGAGATGATAAAAGAACACGGAAGGTGCCATCGGCAACCAGCCCAACGGCTTGCTCCATATGTCCAATGGTCAGTAAAATTGGCTTTGGCACTTTAAGGCCAGCTGCTAATAAATCTCAGGGTAAAGGTGGGTAGGTAACCTACAGAGTCAACCGACTAACATGCCCAGAGAATTATTATTATTATTTATTGTTTTACATAATGCCATCATATTCCGTAAGACAGGACATAACAAGTAGTCAGAGGAGAGGATAGAAGGAGATCATTGAGCGGAGAGACCGGTTAGGAGTGTATTTAGTGATGAGATGTATGTAGGGGACCCACTGTGAAGGGCTTTTGAAGTAAGAGTCAGGATTTTGAAATGAATCCCGAAGCGCACAGACAGCCAGTGTGGAGAGAGGTGTTTGTAAAGCAATGGGAGAGGAAGATAAGTCTGGCAGCAGCATTCATGGTGGATTGTAGCGGGGGCGAGACGGGTAAGAGGGAGACCAGCTAAGACAGCGTTACAATAATCAAGGTGGGAGATAATAAGGGCATGGACAAGAGCCTTGGTGGCATCCACACACAATAACCTCAGAACTGCAGTTATATTGCACTGGATTAAATTATGTTTTCATCATATGGTTCTGCACAATTTTTAAATATCAAATTGTACTTCATGGGGGAAATGGCAGCCCTGCGATTATGAAATAGTATTGGATTTCTTCTGTAAACCCCCATCCTCATTGTACACAAGGGTTTCTTATATTTTATATTTTTCAGTCTTTGTAAAGCGATTTTTGCAGAGAGAATGAGATGTTCTTCTACCACACTTGACCTTACTAACCCTGCCTGCAAGAAATATTGTTTGGGTGACACAGTTTTCTCTCTGTATGAAAAGGATGGGTTTCATTCTTCCACAGTTGTCTGGAGCTCAGTCACCTGGTTATCAGAATGGTAAATTAAAAGTGTCACCCAGAACAGAGCATATGGAATAAGATGAGCATTCCACTTCAATTGCAAAAAAGAGAATCAGTAATATAGATTGGTTGTTCCCCTAAACCTGTACATTTTTATAAATATTTTCAAACAATGTAATAATGTGTAGATATTTCTAACAAGTAAACAATAGCATATAGCTTCATCTTACATGTTAAAATACCTCGGTAATAAGAAATGTTCAAGTGTCCTGCAAACTCACTTTTAAGTGAACAGACCCAACTTATTTAAGGACACGGAAAAGCCAAAAAGAGATAAAGAAAACAGGGAGAGATGAGATAAAGAAAAAGGAGAAAGATAATGAGAGATGAAGAAAGGAGAGGCATGGGGAGAAATAATGAGAAGGGGAGCGATAGTGAGAAAGAGGAGAGATCATGTGATAGGGATATTATATGAAAGGGGGAGACAGTGTATGTGTTTTGAAAGTGTTGTATGCCTAAAGGCAATCTAGTTTGTGGATCTGCAATCCAGCAATCTGGGGCAAGTCCTGTGGATGAAATCTGGGTGCTCGGCCTAGGCCTATGTGTGCAATCTGGGACCCAGGGCTAGCCTTTGGGGTGTGCAACCTGTGATCTATACAATTTAGGGTTTCCATGCGTAATTTATTTGATTTATACCTTTAATGCTGAGTTTACATGTGATATTTCAGTTGAATACTATACCTGAAATCCTATGTTTCCAGGTGTTGTTCATTTAATCTATACCTGCAAATACATGGTTTGTATTTCTTATTCAGTTGATCTATACCTCCAATGTTGTGTTTTCTTTTGTTGTTATCGGATCTATACCGGAACAAGAGGGAGGAAAGGAGAGGAGTGGCACAACGAAAGAGGGGACAAATTGCTTCTGGGGTAATGACGGGGGGGTTCACCACAGGGCATCTGGACACCTAAGGCCAGCCCTGGATATAACCTAAAACATGCTCCTTCGGGATGCATATTAATTTTAGTCGGCAGCTTTTTATGGCATCGGGCAATTGCAGAGATGCAGTGCGATTTTCACGCACGTTTCCTAGCTGAGTGTGACGTCACCGGCCACATATAACAGACTGGAAAGTTAGTTGAGGATAGGCAGTCACTTGATTGATGAAACACATCATGCATTTTTTTAGATTGTATTTATGTATATATATATCTATATATAAATAGTAGATAAACACTTTAATCAGGCATTACTATGTTAGGTAGGCAATGTTTAAATAGTGATGCACAGTCAAACATAACAGCTGACAGGCAGCTGAAATTGCAGAAAGCATCAGATTTTACGTAGACATTGGTGGCTACAGTAAAATCACTATGCGACTGTGGGACATATTTTTTTTTATTTTTAGTCTAGCTTCCCTTTTACAACCAATCAAAAAGTCAATCACCTGAAAACCCAACCCATAGAATTTAAATGCAAAACTATGCTGAAAATAAAAACAGAAGAAGCTGTCATCATGTCAGTATTTTGACACGGTGTTCATGTTTCTACACACACCACTGTGAAATAAATATATATCATTTCTTCCAGGTATTTAAGGTATATTTATCAATATTTTCATAATTTCCTGCTCTTGAGAACAATGGGAATCTGAAAATATATGATCGCTATCATCCTCTTACAATATCTTTTAGCACTTTGATCAAGGCTCTGCGAGACTTTGATCAAAGCCTGTCACAGGCTTAAGATCAGTAGAGAAATCCCAGAATTCAACATGAGAATGTGCCCTCTCATCTACGTCCACACCACAAGAAATTATATCCAAGCTTGTTAGTGAAAGTGAGTTTTCAAGTACTTTAGGTTATAAGTTCAAGGCTGCTTCAATGTTTGAAGAACAGAAGCCATCATTGGTATGGCTGACCTGGACCTCTCAACCCCACAACATCTCTATTTAAAGCAATCAGCATATAACATTCTCACTTCTAACATGGATTCTTAATATGCAACACACTGCCTAGTCTTCTTCCCTGGTGATTTTCTCAAAGGTTTTATTTTTTCCAGGGTAGAGACAGAACATTGCATTAAGAATAAATATCAGCTTCCCTAACAGAAAGTTGCCAAGACAAGACAAAATAAGCTAAACACATTAGGGGAGATATATGCAAATGTAATTCTGGAGCAAAAGGCTCTTGTACAGTACCGCAAGGCTTGGTATATCACCAGTAGAGAAAGTATATAGCTTTGTGTGGCCCCCAGATGCAGGAGATTGCTATGTATCAAAGCAAAGACACCTGCTTGCACTTGAGAGACAAACTCCAAGGATGCCAGTGTACTCAACAGAGGGAATCCACCCAGATGATTAAAATTGGCCCTGGCACTTTAAGGGCAACAGCCAATAAATGACGTTCATGCAGCCATCTGCTAGATACACGTCGTGCATGCTTCACTTGGCATTTGCCCTATGGGCATCCCAGGCTTTTATCCTATACTACAGAATTCTAGAGAGATTTTATTATATGATAATTTATAAAAAAAAAATTATACATATATCCACTCAAACTCTTACAGTGAATATACATATAGGTCCAGCAGCACCTATTTAACTTTTAGAAACATATGGGGTTTTTTCGGGGTTTTTTTATTGGTGGCTAATTTGAATATGGATATTTCTATATGGGCCCAGAGAAAATAGTCCAAAGTTGTTCTTGATTCAGTGGACCAATGTAGAGCGTTACATACACTTTCAAGACTTCAATGGTCACTTCTTAAGACTGATTACCTCTTAAGAATGAGCTACTGAGATCTTCAAAACATATATGATGTCTGTAATGGGTACTGTAAACCAACATTAGCTGGAGGCTACAGCTTACCTTAATTTTAGAAAGCCCATCTCATGTTGTATATTTGCCATACAGAAAACATCGGAAGTAGAAGGGATTTTATCACTGTTGCAAACACCTAGAGATTCCACCAGTTCTTTGTAGTACAGTGTGAATTAACAAGGCAACACATGATGCCCTTAGGTTTATATACTTGTGTATAACCCCTTCTAATCTTGGGTCATTCCTATATAGCTGGGTTTTGTGAAATGGATAGATGTGAAAGAAAATGGACAGCGTCAGACATGAATCTGACATATTGTAGACGTCTGCGCATCCAGTTGGCTCAGAGTATGTGACATGCATATGGTTGCTGCTAAATCTTCAATTGCTGGCCTGTAATAGATTTTCCTGACTCAAATGTCATCTTCTCTTGTCACATCCCTAAGCCGCTTATCAGAGAATGCAGTTCACTTTTTGATGGAATTACCAGATGAACTTGTAAGATGAATTTTAGGCTCTACCAGATGTCTAAACATTGGCAGTTCAAAAAAGAAAAAAACAGAAGTAAAAAAAATAAGAATATGGAATAAGACTTTAGCCTCTGGTGTTATCACTTCCATACTTAAGTTAGACATGCAGAAGCCTATGTGGGTCTGTTTGAGGGGATCATCTTGATACAGAGCAAAATAATATTAACAGATATCAGCAAGGCCTGTAGAGAACCGATACATGTATTAGCGGGTATTAACGTGTCACATGTACCTAAGGACTATGTTCATGTGTGTTCTTTTTGGGTATGCAATGTATCTAGCACAGAACTCAGCACAGTCAAGGTATTTAGTCATAGGTATTTTGTTGAGTTACACCAGAGATGTATGTGTTTGGAAGTATGATTCTCTTGTAATGTTAAATGTGGATATGTTCCCTCCTGCTAGCGTGTACTGGTTTGTCATCATTTTGGGGTAGAATGGTGGAAATATTGGCCTTAGTGTACTGCGCAGATCAGGTAAGTGCTGACAGAGGTCCATGTTGGTACCAGCAGAGTACATAGATTCAATGATAGCTGAAGCTCCTCTCCTCCCAGAGAGGTTCTCACCTGGGAGGAGGCCTCATAGAACTGACAGCATTGTGGAATACACAAGGTTTTGTGAGTTATAGCTGAGGAGGAGCTGTGGACAGTGTGTATCCAGGGAGCATGTTATTCCTCCCCAGATGTTTTGATGCTCCTTTAGCAATGGTTGTACCTAAATTCCATAAGCATACATGATGCCAACGGCCCAAAAGGACCAGCACAGAAAAGCATGTGACCAGCTGTTTTTGTTAGACTGTAATTTGTAGCTATTCAAAGCCATGAATGTTTAATTATGTATAGTTATTTAGCCATGAAAATCAATCATTGCAGAACAGGACTCCCCATCTGTAGAGTGATAAACATAAAACGTGGACAGTATTTTCAAGAACTTAGGGGAACAAAAGAGTTATATATATACCAGGGAAATAAAACTCAGGCTCAAAACTTTGTAAGATCAATGGGTACACCAGCCGGCTTAAGACATTAAAATGCCAGCTTGTTTTATGTGGTGATAAATACACCCTATCATGTCTTTATATTTTATTACAGCTGCTTTATTCCCAGTTAGCCTCACATATGACACGTCTAATCATTCATGTCATGAATATAAACCCAGCTGTATTCCATTAAAAAAAAGATGCCCATAGTTAATGGCATGACATTTTCCTTTTTTGCAAGAATTGGTATTGAAATAGAACAAGGAAGGTCATTGTTACACATCGCAACAGTCTTTTGGGGTATATTATTATTTTTTATGCTTTAAAATACATATAAATTAACAAGCAGAATATGCAACTTGCAACGTAGCTTTTCTAGTGTAAGGCTGCCCAGGTTATAATGGTGAAAGGATAGGACCTTTCTGGAGATTCTTCTTTTAGGTAACTACAAGCCTTGTGTCTCATGCTCCCCTCAAACCCAAAATGTAGACTGTAAATTATATTATTTTCCTTCAGTTCCTGTATGTGTTTGTTAATGTTCTGGTGGTTTTTTTAATATTGGTAATGTAATTGTTAGAGAAACTGGGGAAGGCCTTTTGCACCCCCTAGTAGCATAAACACTAATACAGACACTTACACACGCACTCACTATAACACATACTAACACTTACACACTTACACATACTCACGTAACCATACCTTGAGCAATCACACATCACACCTAGACAGCCTTACTTTGAATGTTGCCCTTTCTACACTTGATAACGGGTGGCAACGTGGGCAATGTGCTTGCCATTGTTATATGCATCTCTAGCCTCAGAAATCCTTAAACAGAGTGGAAGGGAAAGCGGTCAAACTCCCCTACCCACAGAAAGAGGAAAGTGGCCTGGAGACCCTGTGGAAACAGTGCTGCACCTGGAGACCAGGGGGCCAAATCTGCACAATTCCCTGCTGTTTTTGTTCACATGCACCCACATTCTGTACTAATCTATGAGGCCAAAGATTTGGACAGAAGGTATTACAACCAGAGACAAAGAAAAAGCTAGCCAGGGCTCCTATAATTTTTATTGCTATCTCTAAAATAACGTGTTCCTGATTGTGATATAGCCTTAACTATAACACTATATGAAATAATAAAGCGAAGCAAATCATAATTGCCCACGGTGAGCTGATATAGAAGATTCATAGGTATGAGGAAAGGGGCAGGAAAGCCTAAATGTCCTTATTCATACAAACTCTAAGGAAACAATGCAGATTTCCATTTTAAATATATGAGCGCTATTTACAGCTTCTCTCATTATGGGGACCTCAGGCATCAGTAATTCTGCTAATAGTATAATGAGATTATAACTCTCAGTCACTCAATCCAGATGGTTTGAAGTGATTTACACCGTTATATGATTATTTCAAGTATTTATTGGACATGTCAGTATCTGCTTGCCGTCTCGCCATTTTTCTGTGGGTTTTGTCAGTTCCATGGTAATGCAGGACCTCAAATTTCTTATTCTCAGTCGAGTCATTAGCTTCACACGCCATTCCCCTCCGTGCTAATTGTACCCTACTCCACAGAGAATTGGAGGCATTTCACGTCTGTTGTAAATTAGCTTAAAGACCGCAGTGTGTTCTAAACAAAAGCTTGTTTACAGATCTTACATGGCACTAATGTTAAAACATATATTTTCAATTAAACGGCTATTTTCACACTTTCCCTTTTCCACAACCTGTATGCTGCCCTTTATATATCATGCCCTCGTCTTCACGCTGCCTTTTTACTGCACATAAAACTATTCCGTTTCCTACTATGCACTCTGTATTACATCCTACTCTTCATTATTCTCACATTACATGCTTTTCTCCCTTTGTCATCCCCTTTCTGCCAAATATACGCATAATTAACAAAACCTATGATAAAAAAAGCATGATTCTTTTGTTCTTAAGTGGTTTCATGTAGCTACAGAATTATGATTGCTGCTTCCATAGTAACATTTTGGAACACTGGCTCTAAAAAAGAATTCAACCCTAGCACAACAGGAATTTTATAAGTTAAACTTTGATTTCAAAATGATCACCTGGGAACTACCTGTGGTTCCTCTAGGTGCCCCCAGAAATGTTTCTTTACTAAGTATAGCCCTTTCCAATCACATTGCTTGATTTTTATAAGTAATAATTGGACCCATGACAGCCAAGAGGCATACCCCAAGGGCTTTTTTCCCAGGATTTTTCCCAGGGGGCAAAATATCCTTCCCATCTTTCCCCTTTCCTACCCAATACCTATTTACCTCCCCCTATTGCCTACCTTTGCTCAGGACATGTACAGATCTATACAATAGCTGGGGTGGTAAAGATTAGCCACAACTACCCCAATCTACAATATCCTACGGTGTTCTGCCAGTAACTGTATGTAACTACAATTCGCATGGAGTTCAGCAACAGGGCTGGTGAAAATTACTGCAGGTGCAGTCAACAAACATTAGTGTTTGTACTGTAGCCCCCGAAAATAGGACACTTGGTAGTTTTGCCGCAGTTGTGGTAACATTTGGCACTTAAAGTGCTGTTATCATTTCTTTTGATGTTTCGCCAAATAAAAGGATGGCTGAGAATTGTGAGATGTGTATTTCACAGCAGCTGCAGTACCAGCCTATAATCTGACCTTTGGCACTCCAGTTGTTGAGTACTTACTTTCCATTGATGCTTAACAAACTGGCTGAGACAGTGAAATGTCTCAACAGCTGAAATATTAACTAACCCTAGCTGAAAAAAAATGTTTGAAGTAAACTGCCTTGTGTCTGCAGCCCGCAAACTGTGCCTGCGAAGAAGCGGCTGCTGGAGTGAAGCAATGGTGTCAAAGAGTGTACAGAATTAAATAAACTGGGTTTTTTGTTCTACTCCCCTGACTGTTCTTCCTGCTCTCTGTCTAGTTAACCTACTCTAAAAAGTCTACTACCTCTCCCTCTCCTGCTGATGGTCCAGGGTGCCTCTAATATACTCTAGGGCATGAGTAAAATAACTACAAATGTACTATTCCTACAAAACTCATATTAATGACAACGCACCCTGATTTGCATATGGGAGTAGTGAATGCTGATGACACTGGTGTGGAGTGTTATTTTCCTTCATGAATCAGAAATACGAGAAATGCAAACTAGTTCTGTAGCTGTGTGTGCTAAGTATACCAGTCCCACTCATAGGCTGGTGGAAGGTATTGGAAGTTCCAGCTCATACACTTCTGGACAGATTGGCCATGCTTGGCTTTATGTTCTCTCTGGCGTTACAGTCTAGTACCTATGCCACAGGGCTCACCTCAACAGCTTACCAGCGGACTTTAGTTCATAATGTGTAAGATAACAGGATTCACTGAGAACTATGATCAAAGGTTAGCATGAATGACATTGAAAGGGTTAGAATTTACCAAATAATGGTCCTCTTATCATATGAGGGCATAAAAGAAACACAATTTTATATGTGCTGCGTCTTCAAAGACTACCCAAAGGGTTAGGTACTTGTGACCTGATGAGGGTACAGCAGCTAATGCTCTGAAATTGTTCTTCTTTCAGTAAATGTTTAATCAGCTTTGAAGTAAAGCTGTATTGGAGGTAGTTAGAGCTGTGATGAAGTTGATTCTTTCATGCTTCATAGTGTAATAATACGCTGTGGGCTCTTCTTGATGTCCTCTGCATAATGCCAGGAAAAGACAAGGAGAAGATGCCTTTTTACACCATGATGAATGAGGTTCTGATGGGCTGAGTGCCACTTAAATTGAATATACAATTCCTGTCTATATCACTCTAAGATTATATTCCACATTTTTAAGAAGCAGTCTTTAAAAAAAAAAAAACGGGTACACCTAGTACAAAAAAGGGTAACAGCCATGCTACTATGTAAGATCACATCATACAGGGGATAAAAAGTGTTCTTAACATATCGCTGTACTTTTTATATGAAAAGTCTGCCAAACAAATGGTCTGATATTTAAACTCCCAAACATTGACACTTTAACATCTATAGAATTTGGATTAATTGTAGTTAATCTTCCTATTATTAAACTGACAAATGAAGAATAATAGCCAAAAGAAGCTGCCTGAGCATTATCTTCCAAGCAATTTCTATGCGCAGTGACATTTTTTGCCTTTGCACTTGGGAACAATACAGAAGCAACAGTAATTGAAATTAATGTCTAATATCAATAATACATTTTGTCATTGAACTTCAGAAGGTTAAGTTAACTGCTTCCTATTCTTGATGGATGTTTTTTCCTGTTTCTTATTGACTGTCACTATTCCCCACCTATTAGAAATTCATGTTTTACCCCCATTGTGTCAAAATGAGGCATATTTCAAGTGATATTAAAAGCGCAGTCATTTTAATATAATAAAACATCAAGTATAACATACGATATCACTTCCAAAAGAGATTTTCATTTACAGCAAATCTCTTTGGAGTTTTCCTAATCATGCTGAAAGATACAGGTTTAAATGAAAAGAGCAAAAATTGGGGAAATCAATAACAGCGACTTTACCTATGACAGGTCCGAGTACTGGTTAGCTGTTTTGGCTATGTCCCCATGGTAGATGTAACTAAATTAACAGATCTACAAGAATATAAATTTCAAATACAGTTCAGTGGGTAAACACTATGAAATACATAGAGGCATTTAAGAAACATTACATGAAGTACCTTGCCTGCTTGGTCAGATGCTTTTCTCAATATGAATTGGCAATCCTGCCTAGGAGGTAACCTAATTTATAACACATTTCAACTTTTGATCAAACTTGGATTAAAATGAATAGAATGTTCTACACTGTTCTAGAGTTTCCGCGTAGTCATTCATTTTATCCGAAGACAAGATCTCTGAAGTCCTGAAAGCTTATGTGACTCTACATCAGTTTATATGCTGGCCCAATAAAGGGTATCGCATTTTACTAAAGACGCCATCTTCCCTTGTCTGTGCAAGTTAGCGCACTACTGCCTCTATTTCCTCCATCTTTTTTCTCATTTACCTGTAGCCTACAGGTAATGAAGAAGACGTCCTTATGGTGGTTGGGCTTCATCCAAATGCCCCTTTTTGCTTTATGTAAAATATGTTTCTGTCTCATTCATTATGGCTGCCAACTGCACCTGCAGCTCAATTAATTTGATATAGAAAATGGTATTTGTATTGATAGTACAAGAAGTCCAGGCTTCCTTACATAACTGATCGTTGAATTTTTACTATTCCACATTGTACCAAATTGTACCACTAGAGATAAAAATATTACACAGGATTAAGCATGTGAGCATGCAAGCCCCAATGACATTGTTTTGCTCTAGAAGATTGCAAAGAGTTTTTTTGTACTATTTACATGCTCTATTTTACACCTGGTTAACCTGTGTACACCTTCTATATAAAACCAGACATAAGAGTAAGCAGCTTCCTTTAGTCTACTGCTCAAAAAAATTGCTTAGAATCCATTAAAGCAAAATGGCTCCACATTTACTTCTATTAATGGAAATGGCCTTAAATAAAAGTACCCCATTAGTATTGCGGACCACGGTATGCCCACCGACTTGAAACATTCTACAGTATTAAGGTAAAAGCCTAAATGTGCGCTTTGTAACCAGCGGTAAGATCCTTTATGGGACACATGTAATGGTTATGGGGATTGCATTGTTAAACCTTCATCTTTTCATTTTCTAGAATAAAAACACAAAAGCTCTTTGGCAAGGATGACATTTTTGAAATGTCCAAGTCCAAGCATCTGAGTAGATCATTAAAGAGTACAGCTCTAAAAAGAAAAACCATTACTGCCTAGAGAACTATCACCATTATCTAGCTAGAAAGGAATACAATTTGTGGCTTGATTACTATGAACAGCAAAATAACTAAAGAACAAAAAAGATATTGTCAAAGGAAACCTAGTGGCCATCCTTCCCCATTCACTGCCTATTTCGATAATGAGAGACTACGTTTGCAAATGACGTAGCACAGACTGCAGATATTTCCACAGTGAAATGAGTCACAGATGCTTGATCATATCTATTTAGCAATGCTATGTAAACAAGAGTCTGCCGCAGTGTGTAATGTTGGCAAGGAAGCCAAGGTGGAGGGTGCCACATCTCCTCATTTCTGCTCATTCCCTTCCTTGTTTCCCTTGCTGCATTGGGAGAAGGTTTATGGGGTCCACTCAGGCGAAGGCTGCCAAGAGGGCAGGGGGTTAGTGACCCTGGGCCTCTTTGAATTGATAAGTGGTGGCCTTGGCTTAAATGTCACTCAGCCTTTTGTGGGCTTTACTTTTATAGGACCTCAGCTACTTCAACACAATACTAAAAAATACAGAGGTTCTTTACCCTGTCATCCATTCCTAATCCACCTGGCCTGGCATGGAAACACTCAGCACAAGCACAATCTGCAAAGGAAAATGTATAGGCCACCAAATTGCTGCCTATTGATGACAGAGATTGAAATGTCCTTAATTTTAATGCAATGTATTCAATAGACACACTGGTCCATCCGCAGGAAGCATGGGGACCCACTAGCCCTATGGAATAAATTTCTGTAGTTTTCCCACTGACAGACACCATTCTTGAGTTTATTCTACCCAAGGAAAAGACATTTCCTGATTAATTGTGCACGGCTGCGTTAAACTCATGCCAGTGCATGAAGTGGTCTCGAGCGATCCTGGCCAGAAATGGCATATTTGTTGCGGATGAGTTCAGCGTTATCATTCTATGAAATGAGCTTCTTGGTGAAATACGACATTCTTTTTCAGCTGCTGAGGACAGAGATTACATTCGGTAAGGCAGTTATTTAGTGGCTATTTCTTATTTACTGTTTATCACAGCCTGTTAGAAACGAGACAGTTGCCAGCACGGCTGTGATATGCTGCTGCACACCTTTATTATGTTTTCTCACAATCTTGCATTTGATGGATGACACTTACAAGCTCCCTTCTCGATGTCTTACTTAGAACTAGAAAAATATGAGAGAAAGGTCACTGCGGACTTGATCCGTTTTAACCTTGGCTGTCAGAAGGTCTGAACAGACTTGCTCTTACTGAAAGTAAAGTTGCGCCATTCCTCGAGGATGAAGAAACCTCTGGGATTCAGGTGAATTGTAACCAATTACTGTAACTCACAATGAAAATTGAATTTTCACATCGCGAATAATAAAAAAAAAAAACATGAACGAGCTATAATAACTGGCAAGGGCATCTTTATGATTTAAAAAAGACTTCATGCCCTTATTTTATTTTTGTGCATTGGGATATTGTGGACTCCATGGCTAGTGGTGCCCCATTGCTGTAGACGGCACCCTGATGTGTCTCACGGCTCCTTGCAAATTGCAGGACCAGGATGCCACTGGGTTCAATCTTGAACCCAGCTGCCTCAGAGAAATGCAATGGGTCTCCTGCAGCACATGATAAAGAATACAGTGTTTAGGCACGCCTGAACGTGCGCAGCTGCCTTGTATCTGCCAGGGTTCATTCACTAAACTTGTGACACCAGGAGCTTATAAGTAAGAAAAGAACATCATGTCTTATGGAAACGTTACTGGGATCTATAAGGCAGAGACTGCAAAGCAGACCGTTTCTGCTCCTGATATATTCTCTAGTATAGTGTTAGTGCTGGCAGACTATAGTATGGATTTTTTTCAGATAGACAGTAGACTTAATATAGCAATCATGGCCCACGGTGAGATAAGGCTCTACTACGCCAAGGAAACAATTGCTGGAAGGCAGTTCCTTCCCGGTGATAGATTGGTATATGCAAAGATCAGACCTCCGCAGGTACTTTATAATGAATAAGAAAAGCGGAAAAGATTCTGTTATAGGAACCGGGGTGAATGCCCCCTGGCCGTCATTTCCGCCTACAAGGTGGGTAGTCTGTCTGGTCCTCCGAGCTCCAGGTCCTGGTGCTCCTCAGGGAAAAATGTCCGTACTACCAAGCACACAACAGAATGACCGCTAGCCCACTAACCATATACTCGTCATTAACCCTTTAGGGCCTGTGGTTTCCTAACGAGGAACTGCTTTGTTACATGTTTTTTCAGCACAAGCCAATACAAAAGCATTAAAAGGTGCTGTTCCACCTATTCTGCTGAATATCACATGTTTATAGCAAAGTGGAACATCCATTCCTAGTACTGCTGAATGCCCAGAACATTCACAGAAATACTTTTTTCCTGAGAAGACTCAATTTCATCTGATACAAAAGCACACATGAATAGCTTGTTGCAGAAGACACGGGGGAGGTTTGGGCATTTTTTTTTTTTTTTTTTTAAGTTTTTCTGTCATTAAATCTGTAGATTAAAGAATAAACAGCTCTGTTAAGGTTTAATTTCTTAATATAGTTGTGAGATTAATGTTTTCTCCAAGGGTAACATCACCTTTAAAAAAGGAAAGAGACATTTCCACCAGGTTGTCACACCACAGCTCACCTGTAAAACCCAAAGACAACTTTACAGAACAAAACATTTTCATGGTTTCAGTAAAAGATCTTGATACGATAAGGTACATTGATTGATTATGTGCTAAGAAAATATCCGTGAATGATTTTGCAGACTGAGGTCTATAACATAATGTTGGTGGGCTAGATGCATTTGTAGCTTCCCTTTCTACTTTGTTCAGAAGAACTGAAAAAGGATACTCAAGGACTATTTTTTTTTTCCTTGGCTACAATTAATAAACTGAATGTTGAATATATATATCTCTCTGAGCACATAATGGACATTAAAAAAGCTGTATATAATAATTGAACAGCTTTCCCAAGTACCTCAACCAGAAAAAAGGACATAGACATCTGGACACTTGTACAAACAGATGATCAATGCACTCACCTGTTGATATCCCATATTTTGCTGTTGTTATCCAAGGAACAGGAGGCCAGGAAATCCCCGCACGTGTGCCATGAACAGCCCCAAACTGCATGTGTGTGCCCTTCCAACGTCAGGACGCATTCAGACTTTGCAAAATCCCAAATCCGAACTGTTGTGTCACCGGATGTGGTTGCTAGCTTGTTGCCTCTGTCAGCAGTAGAAATACAATACAATAGGTTATTTATTTGCAAAGTAAGGTATCACAGTTCATTTATTAAGAGGTAAAAATAATATAAATAATGTAGCTATTGTAACAAAAGAGGAAGAAACAGTATTGACGGACTCTCTGACTTGACAAATGCTATGACTGATGTTATCTCCAAATTCCCATAGACTGTACTAAAAACATCTGAGATAAATAAACCGGGGTAAGGATTTTATTGCTAATGAAATTCTGCCTGTGGCAGTAAATATTCTATACCTCTTTGCCTAAGACAAGAATTACTTAGTAACTCAACTGATAAAGAAAAAAATTGCAAACCTTATAAATCCTTCCTGCTAGGTAACTTACACTGTTAGGCGTAGCGATAATGGTTGTGATTCTACATTCTACATTTAGGAATAATTTTAAGCATGGAATCTATTTGGAACGGGCATGAAGTTCCAAACTACTTTTATAGGAAGGGGTGTTTGCTGTCCATATTGTTCAGCTGTTTCGCTACAGTTGGGTTCATCTTTGAAGCAGGAGATGGTAAGAGGGTCTGCTGGAGTGGGTCCACCATTGCCGTTTATCCCAGAAATAAGGGCTGAGCTGACCCTGCAAATTGTTGAGTTTAATCAGTGAGGGGACCTTTAAGAAATATGCTTATCATGCTATTTTTAGGAGCAGAAGGTCAGTGGGGCTGCCCCTTCATAATGTAAAGTGAAGTCAGGGAAATGAAACTGTAACTCACTTTCCAACTCTCCTGACAACTTTCAATAGTGAATAAATCCCAGTGATCTTTATTGCTAACTATTGACTTGATGGCGATTGCAGAAATCTCAGAGCTGCCAGCATCAGAACCTTATGCAATGAGGTTGAACAACCCATTTAACCCCTCATTGGGACATAGGTACTGTGATACTATTGGGGCCACGTATAAAGAGCAATTCTGGTGGTGAGAAATGATGAAAAAGAAGCAATCATTCAGCTGGTTGCTATAGAGATTGCACTATTTTAACTTGTTCTCTATCATTGCATATCCCATTCTGTTTGTGAAAACAAGCCTTGATCTCTTAAATCTGAGATAAGTGATAATACTACCATCACAGATTAGGAATCATCTTAAAGGGACGGTATACCTCAAAATAACATTATTGTTTTACAATACAATGGGTAAACAAGACAAGAACTTCCTATAGTCTATGTCACTATAAAATTCTCCCTAGGGTGCTACTTTTATTAAAGACTATCCTTATTTCTATAATGTATTTATGTGCTTATTGGTACCGTAAATACATGCGCATTAACAAAATAGTTTTTACAGCACACCTGTAAAAAAAAAAAAAAAAAGTCCCATACGGAAATATTTATTTCATTTATTATTCCACCAACCTGACTTTATTTCATGTATAACTATTTTTGTGTTTCACTCTTACTGAAAAATAATATATTTTCATTTCATTTAATTGGGTGCTGACCAGCGTGCAATTTGTATAATGTAACAATATTTGAGGAGCCATAAAGACATGGTTTGGTGAGTTTTATGTGGAGGAACTCGAGAGAGAGCCCACAGAGAGCCCTGACTTCAATCCCAATGAACACCTTTGGGAAGAATTAGAATGCAGATTGTACATTCGCCCCCCCCCTCCATAGGTAGTGCATTCCAGAGCTTTACAGTCCTTACTGTCAATAATGTCCTTCTAAATGTCATAAGTTTAAACCTTTGGTTCTTTCTCAGCTAACTCTACTTTATAGTAGGGAGCACGCCTTAGCATGCTTCTTGCACATGCTTGGTAGAACTCCCGTTCTAGTCGATAGCAACTGAGCTCCCTTTAAAAACATTGGGAGTAGCAACCACATTTATGCTATTGGAGCACTTGTGTTTTGCTAGGATTTATATGAGTGGCTGCTGTTACTCCCACTGATTTCAATGGGAGCAGAGCTCTGATCGACTAAAATGTGAGTGCTAAAGCATAATAAAGCTTCCTGGGTGCCAGGCGATGAGACAGAAATTGCATTTTCTAACTAAATTAAGCTCACATTGATTTACATGCAATAAAATGCATCAGGACACACGCAACATGGACTCGTATTTTAAACAAAAATACAATGGTAAAGATACTATTCAATTAAAGTACACATAGTTGGTCACTTGTACCTAATGTCATGAAAAGTAATACTTTTTCTAAATATGCAACACTTTCTCAATACCACAAGTTATACAAAAAAGTGTGATTTCTAATGACTATGAAGTGCCATGGATGATATACCATTATAAAGAGCACCTAAACTATAACCCATTACGACAGAATAAGCCATACCCAGAATAAACAGCAATAACCCATTACAATAGACTATGTTCGGTATCTCTAGGGTAAACTGGCACATCGCGTTCCTACAGAGTTAAGAAGCCAGTGACCTTAGCCAAGTAATTGTTTTTGTGCGAGCTCAAAGAATGTATTAAAGTTCAGAAAAGCACAATCATCTTTAAATTCACGTTAGTTGAACCAATTAAACAATTTCAAGCTCGGTAAACATTGCTGAGGTCAATCGAATGGACAATTTTATTGAGTTTGTACTTAATGGCTGAACCCAGGCTTATTTGCTAAATACATCCGTAAACCGAAGCTATGGCTAAACCCTTCTGCATCTCCTTTTACAATCAACAGTGTTATATAAAGGTCAAGTCTAAGGACACTTCCAGCTTGTTACAATATGCAGATATGGCCAGAGGCTCCAATTAGTTATTTTGCTGGAAGTGAATGTGTGTGCAGCTTTTCTTACCTTTTGGAGGATCTATGCCGTATGAAAGAATGAGAGAGAAAGGACAGTAATCTTCAAACAAAACTCCAGAAAAGCAGCACCTTTACCTATTGTATTATCGCCTGCTTCTTTAGCTAACCAATAATGCTTTGTTCTGGTAATGTAGTCCAAAACGGCTGTATTTTCTTGTGACCTCTGACCTCAAGTCCCTACTTAAAAATCTATTTCTATTTAAAATATCATGTCCTGCATCAAATCGAAGCATCTCCTCATTAGTGAAATTCCATTTGCACGTCATACATTACAGCTAGCCCTAACTTACACACATGGATGGAAAGAGTTAACGAAAAAAGGAGATAGGTGTAGGGTGGCCACATTGGCCATGCATGGGTTGGGTGGAGCTAGTATTGATCCGAGGGTCTCACATTGACCTAAAAACAACACACTGGAGAGGTTTAGCTTATAGACTTAGGCCTTGCTGAAGTGAGATGCCTCATTATCCTACTTGGAACCATCACATTCTGCTGCTACAGGATATCATATATGATCTTAAAGAAGTGCAGAGCAGACACTACATGACCAAGCTGACTCAGAACAAGTCTCCGTGGCAAATGGGCCCGTTACATGGGAGATCTCTGTAGTACGGAACAATAATTGAATGGTACTCATTTATTGACGTTGGAAGGATGAAGGGCTGCGTTGACCTTGCAGGGATTTGAACCTGCGACCACAAGGTTCTAAAAAACCGAATATGCCACTTTTGCAGTGTACCACCAAAGGTAAAATTTAAACCATGACTACGCTCTGTCTCCGTTTTCTGTAAACATATGTAATTTTAAGGAAAGAGCTACTCAGACTAGTAAAATGATCATGCACACTTCACTCCATATCAGTCATGCTTTTAATATATTTAATAAAATGCCTATAATGACACAAACTGGCTTGTATAATTCTGTGATCATCAGGAGACAGGTTCATACAATTCTTCATTTTGTGAGACAGCTGTTTGTGATGGTAAAAGGTTCTTTAGGCAAACTCCATCAAACTTTTTTGCTGCTCTGCTTAAGAGGAGACAGAACTTTCTGACCATTAGAAGTCTAATCCATATACAGCCTACGTGTGAGTGTGACTGCTCAATAATTCCATGACGATGCCCTTTGGTATACACAAACTGTTCTAGGGGTATGAATTTTAATGCAAAGAGTAAATATATTATTTATGCATCCGAGCACTTGTTATCATAGGCAAACAGTTCAAGTGCAGCTCAGCGTCCTGCTGCTGCCCGACTCTTATAACTACCGGCAGGTAATAATAGAAGAAACGGCTCCCAAATCTTTCAGGTTACACTTTCAATATCAAGCAGCCTAGTTTTAATATCCCTCCACTCAGGAGGAGAGAAAGCATAATTCCTGCAGAGCAGTTGCAGAGGACACAGCTCTCACGTCTTAGTGTTTTCAGCAGGACTGTCTTTAATTCAAGGCAAATGGTAAGCTGTCCATTGGGTACCCTAAACAACCACCACACACCTGCTGACAAGGACCTTTCCAATGTGACAGACCTTTGTGTCCTGTGCACCCCATATGTGTTTATTGTTGGAGGGTGCTGAGATATGGCATCATATATGTCATCGGCCTTGACCATCACACAGGGCGCAGAGAAAGTGTTAATGGAGAGGTCTCTGCCAGTAGATGCTCGGACCTCCACTCAGGTATTTTGGATTGGAGTATGGGTAGATCTTCCTCTGGGCCCTATCAAGTTTAAAGACAACCCTGCCTCTCAGTGAAGGCACTTAAAACAACCCAAAGTCCTTGGAGTAGACGGGTAACACACACTCTCCCCACTCTAAACAGCAATGACCGGGGTATTGGGGGTAAATCCTCCGGGCAGGGCTCCAGTTATACTAGCCACAAACACTACGAGCATAGCTTTGAACATAGTTGCAACAAGAAGAAATTAGCAAAGCTACAATTGGTGGAAGCACAGGCAAGAGTGGGTAGGGCTACAATTAATCCCCTCCCACTCTGCCTCCCTAGAACACAGGCCCCTTCCACTGTACCTCCCTATAACACTGGCTCCTCCCATTTTGTCTCCATAGAAGACGGTAATCATGCGACGCAGCCTTGGCTATGACCCCCACAGAGAACGCTGCTCATTTCAAGTGGTCGTCACATATTAAATATTGTACTTTTGTGGCTGCAGTTGGTCTCTGCACGGAATCAAACATTGTTAGAGAAGGATCTGTTGGCAAGAACTGATGTGGGCCTCTACCTACTCTAATTGACAATTCTAATAAATGTGATAAAGATGTGGTTAAGAGGTTGTTAGATCTCCGCGAGATGCAGCACTTATCCTGCCCTTTAACATGCCTTTTGATAACCAGCCCAGTACTCATTAGGTTACAATGTAGCAGTGAGCATGAGATTGAATCATCCAGCGGCATCCATATTCATGATGGCGTCAATCATTATGAGTGAGGAAGCGCCAAATTAATAGAAAATTCTGCAACAACAGAAGCAAATAAACAATCTTCATATGCCATCTGTGGGTAATTAGTTAGCAGCAAGCCATCTCTTCACTGGAGTTTGTAATACGGATCTTTTTTCCCTTAATTTATGTAAATTTCAACAATTTTTAGGCAAAACAAATTATACAAAGTGTTGCTTTATAATGAAAAGTAAACTTTGTTTACAGTTCAGTGGGTAAAATTCTTTTTTACTGGGTAACAGCTGGCCGATCTTGTGATAAAACTCACCTTCCATGCACATGTTTCTGAAAGCTGTTAAGTGACTTACGTATGTCTGGCACCTAAAGAGTTAACGCATGCAAATGTAGATGGATTTCGCCTTTTTTTTTTTTGAGAATGATCACCAGTTACATAAGGCAATGGGGGGTGATGTATAAAGATCGATTTTAGTGTAAACCAAAAAAGAAAGAAATGCAGTCGCCATAGCAACCAATGAACTGATGCTGAAGAGGCTCAATTTCTACCACAGTAGAAATATTACTCATACATTAAACTACCGGTGCATCTTTAAGTCTCCCAGTGTTAACCCTTTCCGTCCCAAGCAAAGAAATCTTGGCAATGGGACAATATATATATCCTTTTGGTGCTCACAGTGTTAAAGCAGATCTGTATGATGGTCTATATGTCCAATCAGGCCCCCTGCTGTATACATGCGACTGTACACTAAACTCGCAGCAATCGTGGCGAGTGGCTCCGGGTATCCAGACGGAGGCCGTGTACTAGCAGACGGGATCTGTAATATATGTATAGGGGCGCTCTCGCCGTATAACCATATAGAAAGGTATCTTTACTTCTTTTATCTGGATTTTCATGATTATTTCTCCCATTAAGTTATTTCTCTGCTATTGTTAAGGTCCTTATTTTTGTTAATTAGCTGAGGGTGAGGAAAGGGAGATAACTTCAGGTCAGGTAATTGATTAGATGATGTTGGCTCTGCCACAGGCTGCTGCACGTCTCAGCTTCTCTGGCTCGTAAACTAAATACCCTTAAAGCCATGACACTGATTGCCAAAGAAAAATCACAAGCCAAAAGTAGTTCTAGTAAATGAAAAGCTGTGACGTTGATGGCACCCCTTTACAAGGAAACTCCAGATCAAGGATGTGCAATGATGTAGAAAACACATGCAAAATATTCCATATCATTGAGATTCGACTACGTAGCTTCTCCATTGCTTTCAGGATTCTACCAAAAGGTAATGTGCAATGAAAAGCCTGTTTATTCCTATTGTCCTGTCACAAAACACAAGGACAAGCAACATATAAACTAAACCCTCCTTATATGATCCAGAAGTGTAAAGGCTAATGTTTTATGACTAATTGTTGAGACTCCCATCATGTGCTTTTTATTACGACCTGTACTGTCTGGAATCCGTGACATTTAACGCTGATAAATACAGCAGATCAGAGCAAACCCCAAGGATTTTAATCACCTCCTAGGCATATATCCATCAAACAATCAATGATTTCTGGAGGACACCAACCAATCAAGGTCAATCATGTTGTCGTGTATATATATATATATACACACACATAGAGCAACCCACAAACACACATTATAAGGAACATATTGGGAATAGAGCAGCATACAGATGAATGCTTGGCAGATGGAAAAACGATAGTAGCGTATACAAAATATTGCTTTTGGAATCCAGAACTGCTATTTGAACACAGAGCAATGTTAGCAAGAGCCACATTAACTGAACCATGACTGTGAGAATGGCTTCCAAATTTATCGGCCTACTGTCAATCAGGGGCCTAAAATAATATCCCCAAGGTGCCCCTTGTTAAAGAAGTTCTGTCTACCAACTCTTCTATGTGGGCAGCATACTGGCATGGGACTGTGGTGGCCCAAGGACCACACTACAGACTGATGGGGAAACAAAGGTGGGCAAATGGATGACAGGCATAGTGTAATCAGATATTTCTGAAGCAGAGAACTGTACAATGGGTTAGAGTTTCAATATTTACTTAGTAAAATAAAGGAAAATGCAAGTATGTTTGAGGAACATTACCCAAATCTTACATTTTACAGGTCATACATTAAATAAACCTATGGGATTGTGTTGACATATTAAAATAAGTAATTTATCCTAATTAGAGCCCCATTTCGTGTGTAAACCATGGGAGCAGCCAGTTTAACTTCATGTTTTTAGGATCTGCATGATGATTCCTCCCTGTTAAATTACCTCTCCACTGTTGTTATGTTGTTCATTGCTTTTGAATAGTTCAAGCAGCTTTTGTAAGCACTCACTCTTAGCCAACAAGACAGGTCCTTTCTTTCAATCACAGCCCCACCGCATGCTCCAATTCAGTGGTACTCGTAAACACATAACCAGAATGGGAGGTGGAGAAGAAAACAAATGAAGTGCCCCCAGGTGTTATAATTTGGGCAGTGGTGGCCTTCTGGTGATAAGAGCCAACAGAAGGTTATATTTCAGCCCATGCAATACAGATCTGGACAAGGTGACTGAAATATAGTCTTTTACTTCTAGGTGCAGTAAAGGCTCACAAGTCATGAGTCACCCTATGGGTAGTTGGAATTATGCCAGCATTATAATGTGTTGAAATGAGTGGTTACAGAAGCTGTCTGGCCTTGCATTGTTATCGTAACAATTTAATGTGTTAAAGGCTTTATTCTTTCTTTGACTTTAAATATAGAAAAATCTGTTTCAAATACATTGCTGTGAGATGTGATTTTGGGTGAAATCCTACTCATCTAACCATGTCTGATAAGTGTTCTTTGTTAAGGAGACCTCTTATTGTAAAAACGAGGAATTCAACTGAGAGCCTTAAACATTAATGCATTCTCTGGAAGAACTAGTTAAAGTCTGGGTGTATTCATTTACTTTAAATTGTTTAAGCAGCATAAGATCTTATTCATAAAAAAACAATAGAGAATCAAGAATGACTGAAAATGTGGGTCTAGTGTTGGTGATTAATTAACAAGAGCTCTTCATTTAAAGATACTAAACACAGGGAACAAAACAAGGAATAGAAATATGGGATAGTTATAAGGTGACAATATCTAGTTGAAGGTGTAACTGGTTGTCTAGCTATAAAAAGGCAGAACCCCTCCTGGCTAAGAAGAATATAGATAAAGGACCGCTGGCAGATGTCTTGAGGCAGAGATTACACTTACACTTTATTTTGAACTTGAAGTCTCAGTTTTATGCACCCTAAGTCGCTCTAACAGTGGGTTGTGTGCCATCTAAACCAAGATTTGTAGCTGCCTTCCTACTAATTATACACTCACTGCCTTACTACTGAGCACCTGGGTCTTGATGACTTCTAGATTCAAACAGCTACGATTTTTTCCCACCGTATTCCTATTCAATTAGGTTCTCCGAGATGCCTAAAACTGCTTTGTCTCTTTAGCTCAATAAGACCTGTGATAGGAAGGTCAAGCCCCACTGCGAATCCTTCCCTACAGTTGAGATGCTGCTGCATTGTTTAACTTGCGCAAAGGAAAAACAGCTTTATTCTGACATTTAGAAAAGTCTGAAGTCATTATTTTGACAGTAGAATCATTGTCCTCAAATGCTTTTGCTGCATAGAAATATTTTCCAACACCTGTCGATCAGCAGTGAATATATTCTTCAAAAAAACATTTTTGTCTCCCAGTGCCTAATTGTCAAGAAGCATGAAGGTTTGTTCTTGACAGTACTTGATGTGTGATAGTTGTCTCACCATGCACTGCACTCAGGAGCAGAATTATGGAATTCAGTAAAGCAATGCTTAGGTGGATGAAGGTGATTAGTTGCAGGAAGAGTACCATATTGGTGAACAATTTATTTTTACCCTTGCTGAATGGTGATAATGAGTTATTTTAAAAAGTATATATACTTAGATGAATATTCCTATAAATGACTATGCCAAAACATTCGTAAAATTTATAAATTACCAATGTTTGCCACTACTGCCAAAATCTGTTTCGTTGTCAACATATACTTCCATGCATGTGCATATTTTTACTAATCCCTAATTTTACAACTTCCTTATTGTTCCACCTGCTCCAAGATTCATCCTAAAATCAGCTGCCTATATATTCTATGTCTCCAGAAAAAACAACATTTAACCACCTTCTTGGCTTTAAGCTTTGCTATTCCTAACCCTGTCCCCTTTCTTTTGTAGCACACAAAGCCCTCTTCCTCATCTTATTTACACTTAGGTCCATAAATATTTGGAGAATGAAACAATTTTCATAATTTTGACTCTGTACGCCACAATGGATCATGATGTGATTGGAATGGAGACTTTCACTTTCACATTCAAATTAAGTGAATGGTTTATGAATTACAGGAAATCTCATCAATAGCCCCTCATGTTTAGGGGCTCAAAAGCAATTGGGCAAACTAATATAATAATAAGCAAAATAATTATTCTTAATACTTGGTTAAAAAGCCTTTGTAGCGAATGACTGTCAAGTCTAGAACTATCTGCCCTCAATTTTGTCTTCATCAAGTGAAATGACTCAGACAGTGAAGACTATTGCACTTTTTTGTCTTGAAAAGCTCCTTGGTTGCATTGTCCTATCAGTTTTGCAGCATTTGCCTTAATCTGAGCTAATATTGTGCCCGTATGCACTTCAGAATTCATCCTGCTGCCTCTGTCAGCAGTCATATTATCAATAAACACTAGTGACCCAGCTCCATTGTCAGCCATACATGCCAATGCCATAACGCTGCCTCCACAATGTTTCACAGATGATGTGGTATACGTTTGATCATGAGTTGTTCCTTCTGTTCTCCATACTTTCCTCCTCCCGTCATTCTACTATAGATTGATCTTTCATCTGTCCAAAGATTATTGTTTCCTGAACTGAGCGGGCATTTTTATATGTTTTCTGGAAAAGTTTAACATGGCCTCCCAATTCTTGAGGCTTACCAGTGGTTTGCACCTTGTGGTACCTCCTGGAGATTGTTCCTAACATGGGTTGTGAATGGGTTTTTCTTCATCAAGGAAGAAATTCTGCGACCATTCACTAAAGTTTTCCTTTGTGGTTGTCCAGGCCTTTTGGTGTGGGTTTGTTCTTTTCCAGAATGTACCAGCTTGTTGATATAGTCACTCGTAATGTTTCTGCTGTGTCTGATGGATTTGTTTTGTTTTTCAACCTAACCTGCATTATTTTAATTGACAACTCTTTGGAACTCACATTGAGAGTCCAGAGCTACAGCTTCCAAAATGCAAATTCCACATTTGGAACCAACTCCAGACATTTTAACTTGTTCCTTGTTAATGAAATAATGAAGGGACAGCCTGCACCTGGCCACAAAACAGCTTCTTTGGCCAATTGTCTAATTACTTCTGAGACCCTGAAAACGGAAGGAATGTATAAAAATTAGTGTAATTCCTAAACCATTCACCCAAATAAATGTAAAAAGCCTCCAATTAAAGCTGAAAGTCTGCACTTCAATCTCGATTTAATTTCAAATCCCACAGAGCCAAAAATTATGAAAATTGTGTCACTACGGTGACACAAAGTACTGCCGTGGTATAGAGGCAATGAACGAAAATGTCATCAAGCTCCGGGCAGGGTACCAATAAGAATTCCCCACGTTTTCAACTTTAGGGTCCATTTAAAATATGAGGGCTATCTTGGGATGTCTATAATGCCTGCTGTGACCCCCTGGCATAACATCTGAACCCGCAGTATCTCTTTGCATTTCCTGTGGGTAACCAATGTCAGCTATCAATGGTTAATTTTAGAGAATGAACAGATGATCCTCTTGTTTAATTGACTTTAATGAACATGAAAGGTCTCACTTTGTGTTACATATTCCACGTAAACCATAGTGTTTAATATTGAAGCCCTATTTACAACGCTTTGACATTAATGGAAATGCTAGGGAATGTTTTCACAGCTATACATAGAATATGTGGGTCAACTGTGCCACATTTTATTGTTACTGATGTTTGTTACTGAAAATAGCTTTATTTTTTGTTCATACAAATTTGGATACTTGAATCTTAAATTGATAATTGTCCGGCAAAGAGAAAAAAAGCAATTCTTAAGGATTATAAGCTACCCAGAAATCTCTAACAAATAAATTGTCTCCCAGCTTTATGTGCGTCCGAGTCGTTGGAAGCCATGGTAACAATGTGTTATTGAAATCTGATTAGCATTCTCTATGATGAGCTATGCAATGTCCTCTGGATTTATTTCCCCGCTGCTTAGAACATGTTTTACCTCTACTACGAGAGAGAAGTGGGGAGCAGGAATGCTTTTATGTAAGAATTTAATTAATGTGTTCTTTGCTTTAGTATTTTCGTTGCTTGCTATAGTCAAAATAAGTGGAAAAAAATTCTTGGCCAGGCATGGAAGTCAGGCGGGGTTTGTGATGGCATTGAATAAAATGATTAAATATCTCCTCTTACCAGTGCTGGATTATAGAGAATGCATTAATGAATGCAACTGCAAAACTGCAAGACTAGCAAAAACAGGTCCATTGATCCCAAAAGCCACCTTGGTCTAAAACTTGAGTAACTGTCCTTAGATTTGGACTCAAATTGCAGCTTCATGTCCCTACAAGTTCTCTATGGACTTATATTTTAAGACTTAAACTTTCAAGGGTTGTTGATGTATATTCAATAATTATCAACCCACAGGTAGTCACACTGGTACCAGAGAAGAAGGCCCTGCTTCAGCGAGTTCACATTGGGACTTTTCTATCACACATAATGGCATTTTAAGTAAATCATAGCATTTGAATAATCTTTAATATCTAATTAGCACATTCTATTAAAATATTGGTGTACGTTCTGTGTGCTAATTTGATATAAAAAGTTCATAGGAATTCGAGGCTTATCCTTTACAGTCACAGAAGGCAAAAACAATGAGCAGTAACCATGAAAATGTGCAGAATACATTTACTACTTTCCCTGTTTTATTACCAACAGAGCACAGCTGTAAATAAAGTTTAGTGATGTACCTATATATTATACAGCATCTATCTAATAAAGCAGTTCATCATTTTCTCAATAATCCCCATCCTCATTACACTACATAGCATGCAGATGACTGCTTCAGATTACAGTACTGCCCTTCACAGAGAAGATCAGCTCATAGAGAAATCAACTTTAGTGAGAATAGTAAAATAGAAATGGAAATGGCCACTTTTTTATTACTTGTGTTCAGGGAATGCAGTATGGTGAGAAATGCCAGTTACAATCTGATACCAGTTACAATTGTGCGCCCAGAAGGCAGTGGGTTTGCTGGCCACAGCATGATGTCATGTATGTCACATAGAACAGAAATTAACAAAAACATTGTTTTTCTCAGCGCCACCGTGCCAGGACTGCAATTAAAAAAGCAATGAGGTCCCAGGCCTCTTATTATCCAGAGGAGCCAGTTACGCAGGCAGGGTCACTAAGGGTTTCTGCGTTCACTCATTACCATAAGGTGGTCTTCAATACATCCTGGGCCTGATGATCTCAATGTAACTTATTTATACTTACGTTGGGTGGAAGGAGCAGCCAGAGAGCCAGTCTGTATGTCCTTCGCCAGTCATAACAACGTTTCCATTAGCAATAGACCACATCTTCCACAGACGATCATCGCTGGTGGTTACAAGAACATCTTTGCGTGGATGCAAGGCCACACTGTAAATATTAAAAGAAGGACATCCATGAAGGAGAAGCTGCTAGCAGGCATCAGAGATCACTAAACATCCGAGACATGTAGCTATTTAGAAGCATCATTAAAACTAATGGATGGCAGATCATTATCTGATTATCTGACAAGGTGGCAGCGAAAGACACTGTAATATTTATGAAGTGTCCGACATGATATATGTATCGCAGCCAAATGTCCAATAAGATGATGAGTGACCTTATCTGGTGAGTGCAAAAGTATGAGTAAATATGGTACACTTTATTCCTGCCCATCATGAACACACATTCATTATATTCAATGACCGGGAGGGAGATATTATCACATCAGATATTTGATGTAGAGATTGCCCTATCACCCTATCAACCTCTGAAACCTTCCGCTTGAATCCTCTTTCAAATTGTTAAAACCTCATACACTTCTATTCTATCAACATACCAGTAATCCACATTGCACATTAACAAGAAATTCCGTGGGCAAATGACTTTGTCACAGAATAAGCTTTATAAGTACATCAACTGCACAAGTTGTGTTAGAAAACACAGTTTATTTTATGCAGGTAAAGTGATTAAATGTGCTTGTTTTCAGGTGGCTGTGCTCTCGTTGAGACGTCTGTGCCTGATTCCTATTTTTCACCGGAACTGATGTCTTTTTTTAGAAAATTCCACTAAGTTGTTTTTCACAGTCTATCATATTCAAAAAATGTCCACAGCCATTTCATTTTGTTGAATGCTACCCTTAAAAATAACAGCAGTGTTATTCAATGTAATACAAAATATGTGTTTATGTTAGGAAGTGCCAAAAAAGTTTATTTCTGATTATACTTCCTTCTTTACACATGCATTTTTTTCCCACCCTTCCAAATACAATGCATATTTCCTGGACCTTTACCTGTAACTTGTTGGATAAATATAAATAAAACAAGAAAAATACTTTTTTAATCATTTGCTCTAGTAAGTTTTGGGCTCCTCTTAGACATATTCCCAATTTTACTTAGGTGCGCCCATATAAATGAATGGCCGGTCACTCTGTTCATTCTTTTCCCCTTAGGTTTCTGCCTTAGACAACAATAACTTCAAAACTCAATGCTTTTCTTACTCTAAAATGAATCTGATCCCATCTTGCAAATTGCTTTGGCTCCGGGTTTCCGACAGAGATATCGGAGTTGAGAATCGTGCCTATATGCCTTAAGTGTCTCTAGCTGAGGGGAGCTATCAAGTAGAGACACCTGGCTGGTTTCAATGTGCTTTATCACGCCCATTCATCAGCTTCCATTACAGAGCTAGCCGTGTGTTTGTAACGGAGCAGAGAAGAACTGGGAATGAGAATGTGGTAAAAGGAAAAGTCGCACCTGAGTTCTCACCGAAGCCTGCGCTGAAATAAAACATTGATATATAAGTATATTGTTCTACTTGGTCGAAGGAGGTTGTCCTGTTATCATGGAAAATACACCACTTCATGGAGTAGGTCTTACCCCTAACATTTCCAACGGCCAAAGGGGGGCACTTTTTATTAAAATGATGTGGATAGAGTTGTGTTGATGTGTGGCTGTGAAAGATTGTACTATTTCTATAATTTACGAAGATGTTTAGCAGAATAATGTATTTTATTTAAACAAGTCCAAGTATAAACAGATTTCCTGCCAATTATATAAATATTATTGTGAGTTTTAGGTGTAGAACATTGTGATACACTCATACCCAGCAAACATGCGGAGCTCCAGCGAAGAGGGACATCGGGTGTTGAAAGAGAGACAGGATCGCTTGGGTGCCACAGAGGGACTATCCCATTGAAACAGGTACAACAGGTAGGTATGTTTTGGGGGAAATGTGGTTCTATGGCTTCTATGGCTTCAGCATTTCAACTCCCACTCCCTTTAGCCACAGACTGGCTGCATAGTCCAATATAGATTGGGTCGCTGATCGTGGCTTGGTAATAAGGTGAAGGTTACCCACTGATTAGCAAAAAGTTAAGATGACATTATCACCAGACTAAGGTTTTAAACCAAAAGTAATTTAAGTTTTCTATGCTCATGTTCTATGTAATATGAGGATACACTGCCTTATTCAGTCAAGCAGCTTGGCTAGCTGTTCTCTTACTGATTACGTTAGCCAAACAATACATTAGCTGATAAAAATATACTAAGGAGTTTTTGGATGCAAATCTTAAGCTCACACAAGGAACGGAACTACAATGAAGACAATCATATCCCGTGAAACGAATATATTCACGGATGCCCCCTGAGAAGCTGGAACACCATTACACAATTCCTTCAAAATCCAGAATCTTCAAGACTAATCAAACAGCATGTGGTTTGTTGATGAATATTTGTTCAGTTGCTTCAATGTTCTGTAACACAAACGCCTTCATTATTTGTAATAAAGTGCCACACTGCCCAATTAGCTTAACCCATTGGTGGTTAACACATCTTGATGGCAAGACAATACATATTTTCATTGGGTTTTTAGGTACCAATTCAACATACATGTCACATTTCTACATGTTTCTTAGTAGCATGCTAAACACACACACACATATATATATGTATCACTCAGTCCTACTGCAGGGCAGGCCGACTTGACAGAAGCGCAGGAAAGAGAACTGGAACTGAGATGATTAAAAGGATTTTGCAAAGACTTTCTTGATGTTGTGTGCAAGTTGGGCTCGGCTCGCACCACGCCTGCCATTGAGTAGAAAGGCTGAGATTATTATTTTTTTTATCCAGTATTAATGAACTTCCTCTGTATCTACAATCTCCGAAAATGCACACGCTTGCATATAAAAAGGTGCTCCAAACAAGTGGAGATCTGTGTCTCTTCTAGTGCAAATGTCTTGGATCTGATCTTTGTACGGCTTACACAAAGCATATTTATTTATTATTATTATTATGTATTGTTTTATATAGCGCCATCAAATTCCGTAGCACTGTACAATGGGTGGACAGGACACAAAAAGTAGTATATAACATAATAATTTGACTTACAGAGACAACAGGTGAGGAGGGCCCTGCTCAAACAAGCTTAGGTAGAAGTGCCATTAGGTAAAAGTGCCGTTGTTAGGGATAGGCCAGCCACACTAGTAAAAGTATTGCAGGAGAGGGACTAGGAAAGGCGAGCTAAAGTAATATGGGAGGGCGTTAATGCACTTTGCTGTAAGCGGCCTTAAACAAGTGGTATGAGGTCATTATCCCACAAGGAGCCACACAAGGACCACATCTGAGCAAATTGTTACCGCTGAAAGCATACGGTAGCACAGTAGTTTAATAAAACCATACATAAGCATGTCCCATCTAGACCAATATTATGTATATCTCAGTCCCACACATTACATCATTAGTAAAACAGAAAGTAGAAAGTCTGTAGTGAAAATTTGTATCTGGTTCACTTGATAAGCATTCCCCATTAGAGAAAATGTTCTGTGATATGCTCAATACAAAGGTTATGTTATATGATCAATGAACGGGTTAAGATTGCTATGTTTTTGGGTGATGTTCTTGATTTTACTGTAAACCCCAGCTATTGCCTTACATCTTTCTGTTAACAAGCTGCATTCACAGCAGTATTTCTCACAGGTCTATAGCAGCATTAACCTTGGCAGAGAGTCTGCATAGAATTCCAGGAGAGGCCTATTTAGCGTGTTGTAATGTTCCTTCCATCAAGGTGTCAGGGAGCTATAAGATATTAGTTTAGCAGCAGGCTGTGGACATCTATTCCTCCCACTGACAGTGATGGGGCCATTGTGTTTTGATTTAGACTGACACTGCTAATCTGCATGTTGGATACTGGAAGATTGAGTGGCCTGGGCTAACGCCGGTATGTGATGAGTGATCAAAGATTTAACAATGACCTTCGCTGACCTTAAAAGAACTCCAGATACACCAGAACTAAAATTGCGAGGTTACTAAACATTTCTCCTGTGCCTGCACTACATACATTATGGTGATAATTCCATATGGCCAGGGAGAGCTAGCAACCCCATCCAAAAGGTCTAAAGTATACCAAATACCATACATCAGACAACATACTCGATGAACACATTTTCCAAAGTGGACTACATAGAAAGCTCAATAAGGATGCACAGAAATGATCCAACCATTGCTTACATGTCACCTATTCATTCTATAGGCACCTTAGTGGCATGGAGAAGATGTGACCAAACAGAGATTGGCGATGCTAACCCTCAGTCCCACAGCATGGTCCCAGGTATGCCATAATGGTCAGCTACAATCTACATAATCCAAATGTATCCTTATATAATTATTAAATATGTGTTAATTCAGCTGAACCATGGTTGAGGTCAGCCCAGCTCGCCAGGGTCATGCACGAGCTGGAGACCCAGGTCTTACACACATCTTTCTGGACAGATGGTATGAAAGTACTTTAGTTAGCTTCATTTTGGCTTATGTTCCTCCCGTCCTAATGGGTTATGCCAGTTAAAGACAGCGAGCAAAGCTTTGACTATCGTTTCCTTATGGAAAATGAGAACAAATAAAAAATCGGTTTAAAAAACAAAAAAAAAAGCTTAGGTATCACACATATACTACCGTTCAAACATTTGAGGTCACTTAGGAATGTTCTTGTTTTTGATAGAAAAGCTAATTTTGTCTATTGCTGCTGGAAACAGTTGATCTTTAATGGAATATCTTCATAGGTGTACAGAGGCCCTTTATCACTCCCATCACTCCTGTGGCACGTTGTGTTCACTAATCCAAGTTTAAAAGGCTAATTAGAAAACCCTTTTTACAATCATGTTACAGCTAGAAATGTCCTTGTTTTCCCATCAAGTGACCCCAAACATTTACGTTTAGTGTGTACGCAGCTTTATACAGAAAGGATAGAATAAAATGGAAAGTGACTGTGAAGTGCGGCTAGAATACTGCTTCCAAAGCAGAAAAAACATGGTAAAGTTTCACAAAGGACAACGAAGAAAATGAATCTCATGGCTGTGCAGGGAAGTTTAGATTAGCCCTGCGCTCTGCTGGCGGAAGGCTCTGTGTGAATCCTTTCATGGAGAGATATATAACCATATGTCCAATAGGCAGCTCATCTCACAATACATGACAAGCATTATGGAAATCGAAAGTGACAGTCAAAAGACTTTCATTCTAAAGCAGAGGCTTCTATTTCCTCACCTCTGCTCCCAGCTCAATTGAGTGCATTTTGCAGGGTCACGCTAACCCCACACGACCTGTCTTAATAATGAAAGGCCCGTTTTCAGACGGAACGCTACCTCGGCTAACAGTCCACTATGGGGTTTCACCTACTGGCCATATCATTTATTTGCTACGAGGATCAGTAGCCAGATCCTAGGAATATATATATATATATGTATATATATATATAATTACAAGTGAAGCAATTACATTTTGTCGTTTTTAATATTTCTCGTGCTGTTAAAAATGACATGATGATGATGAGACGACCAACGGACACCTGTTAGGACATTCTTATTGAATTTGTTTTAAGCAGTGTTGGAATACACAGATACTGTGCTAAGCTTGCTTGAATTTGTCGTTTTTCCTAGAATGAATTTAAATGATATCTGCTATTTTGAGAGCATATTGCTAATGCTGGCTGAAACCCAAGATGATGAGAACATCGAAATCGAATAAACCAGCCAAGTTTTACATTTGGTTATAGTAGCCCTTATGGGGTTTATTTTCAGCATCTCAAAAAAACATATTTTTAGAAAGGTGTATAACACTCAGTGTTGTAGTGCAATGAAAAATGAGTTTTATGCGTGACAAAAACTTTAAGCAACATTTAGGGTAAAACCTTAAAGGACTGTAATATACGTGGCAGAGCTGGCACCACATACTTCAGTTATTAAAGTATTTGAGCGCCATTTATTGAATGAAGTGCTATACCAGTCTATAAACATCAGTGGGAATTCTCAGGGTTTGACTCGGAGCCTCCAGGTGGAACACTGCCACTTGGTCGTTTTTCTCTTTCTATGGCAGGGGGTATTTAGCTATGCCCAGTCCCTACTCATTTTTCTTCCTACACGAGACTGTCTGGAGCTAGCCCTGCCATTATGCGCAGCTAGCCTCCCAAGAAAGAGCTAGCCATGCCCTACACAGGGCTAGTCTCGCCCCACATGGGGCTTACCTCATCGGCACGGACACGGAGAGCTCCAGACATGCCTTTTTTTTAGTGTTTTAACATATATGTAGCAACTTAAAAAACACGTACACAGTTCCCAGATGTTACTGGATTCCCATGATCATACCTGAGAGCTCTCCTGGATTGCGGCCAGAGACTCCGGAGTGAGGAGAGACCACTATATCCTGTCTGAGTCATACTAGACACAACACAAAGCGGCAAAATGCGTCTCAGGGTGTGAAACGCTACATGCTATATGCATCAATGTTTGGGAATAGGTTTTTCTGTTTACAGGCAAGATGCCGCCAGTGTGCGAGTTCTGACAGAGCAGAAGATAGCAATGAGCCAAGAACGCAACGATGCTTGCCAATGTTATTGTTTCCTGCATTCGCCGGCTGACTTATTTCATACAAAGGCACCACACGGCACCAGAGACAGCATGCGCTGCGCTGAGAATAAGCACATTGCTGGACTGTTTTCTCTTTAAGCCGTATACAGATCCAACCAAACGATCAAAGGCTAAGAAAGAAGAAGAAAAAATGCCAGAAACAACAAGCCGGTTCTGGTCACCTGAGCGCGTGAGAATGCATTTTTATACTTATTCCTGGGGAGAAATAAAAGAGTTATGAATTATAAAGCAGGGCTTTAATATGGCAGATGATGAATTACACAAACTGTGTGTATTGTAACTACACATCCACAGCATATTTTCATGGTTCTAACATGAAAATCCTTATTCATTACATGCAGAAAGCATATGTGTATATACTGTATAAGATTAACAACATACTTACTACAAGTTTCATATTAAATAGCTCTTAAAATATTGTGTTGTTTTCTGTTTAACAAAATGACACATAATAAAATCTTATTGACAGCTATGTATTTGATAAACAAATTTGCTTCGACTCTCTATTTTTGGCTTTTCGAGTAGAAAAATGCGTATCCTTATCATACTTGTCCTTATACTATATTGCAGCAAACAGAACATGTTAGTAGTTATTATCCAAAGGGACCTTCTGATTAATGAAAGTATATAATTAACTCTGTGTGGTGTTTGAGTAGGAAATGTTACCAAAATATCACCCCCTCCAAAGACGGCCTTCAATTCCACAGATTAACTTGTTATAAATCCCACGTTTCTTCATTATATTTACTGCTCAAAGAAGAATACGGTAATTATCTTCCCCCATAAGCCCGTATATTTGTAATATCTTTTATTACAAAAACTCATTTTAAATACTGTTAATTAGGATAAAAAATATTACATCATAACATATATGTATAAAGTATACACACACACACACAAAACCAATATGCTATGTATGAGTTATTCTTAAACCATTTCTTTCCCATGATTCAGTGAATGCCTTCAGTATCACACTGTTGTGTGTATCCCTGTTTCTTGATAACGCGAGGCGGTGAAAGAGTTAAGCACCGGAATTACTTAATGAATCCCTAAAGCTCAGAATATATCAGATGTGCCCCATTGGTCTCTTCTCAGTGAAGTCTTACAAGTAGTCAGTATTTGTCTTGAAACTGTAACATCGGTTTCACAATGACCATGCTAATGATATTGTCATTCTTCTGATACAATGTGCACTGTGGCTTGAAGCTTTGATTAAAAGTAGCCATTCAGATGAAGGATAGCTTCCGCTGGACCTGAGTGATTTAACTCATACATCATAATAGTTGTACTACAGCAAAGTAACATCTCTATTTCATTCACATGCACTATTTAACATCTCTTCTTTAATTTCTGAACCAAGACGCAAGATCAGCCTTACATCCTAGGACGCTGCCTAGGGTGCTGATGGAGGCGTCCAGTAGGTTCTTCTTCCCTGTATTGGTACACAAGTTTATGAAGGAGGGATGCCAGAACCTTAGTCTGTTTGTTGAAAGGAATGCCTGTGTTGGGGATGTGCATAACCGTGGATATCCATGAGCCTTGTCGGGTAGTCCTTAACTGAGAACATCATTTTATATTGTCATCAGTTTCAGTCTTGCATCAGAAACCTTTAGGAAGAATGTATAAGGGCCAAAAGAGTGTATTTCTTTCAACAGATTGGTATGCATACATGGGGCACCATTTCACCCCACCAGTTGGCCACAGCCAGCATAGATAGGAAATAAAGGTACCGTTCCATGTCCTCAATGCTTTCACTATTACCACTGAATGCGTTGTTTTAATAATACCGGTAATTAATACTATCCAATTATGTCACACACAGAGAGGCCATTGAGTACTACCTTAAATATCATTTTTCAGCTGCCCTTCAGAATCTTGAAGGCTCACATGACATCTCAATTGGAGTTAAATACGTACTTCAGTTCTCTCCCTCAATATCTAAGTATAGCTTTTATGCGGACACAATAAAAGGTTTCAACGTGTGATGTCCTGCTAAGCTTACAGAGCTGTCTCACTGGGCAGAAGACACCTCTCCATTCTAGTTATTATCCACAAAGGCACAATTTATTGTCATTACTGGTGTTCTGTAAATCAATATCCTTGGAGTTCTCTTTGACATCTCTCACTATGTTTGCTTGCAGTACAGCATATGTGTTATGTGAATATGGGTATGTAATGC
Organism: Spea multiplicata; assembly: GCA_009364415.1. NCBI lineage: Eukaryota > Metazoa > Chordata > Amphibia > Anura > Pelobatidae > Spea > Spea multiplicata. The sequence goes on from VKOC01014660.1 coordinate 93,742, forward strand.
AACCTCAAAGACTTAAAAATAAAATAAGCACCAGAGGTATGTTTAAGGATGTATTGGTAGAGAAAAGTATACATTTACACGTGTTTGACTGGTATACATCTCTTTTGTTTTGTTTTTTTTTAAGTCCAGATCATGTGCTGTGACAATTTGATTTATACTCTGGCTTTAGTCATGAGGTTCTCACTGCTGATAACAAGGCCTCTGTGACAGCCTTTGAGCAGTGCAGTGCAGTGTTTGGGTGCAGTGTTTGGCTTGGCCTAACTCCTACCATAGCTCCACACCCATTCCTCCCCTTATGTGCAGCTAGCCAACTCTATACCTCCCCACCTCCAATTTGGGGCAAGAGAGGCAGAGCTTAGGGGGATCAACACTTGACATACCAGTAAGGTAATTTGTCACACAATCATACCTCCCAACAGTCATGTTTTTTTGTGAGACAATATGAATTTTCAAGGACTGTCCTGTCTCAGGTAGCTGCCCTACTCTACAGTACAGCTGGGAAGGTCCTCTGATGTCCTCTGACCAGTCCAGGGAGCTCTAGTATCAAAGCTCCATTGTAGCTCCCATATTGCAGCTCCATGATACCATGAAGCTGAGCGCTGCAAGGCGGCTTTTTCAGGTAAGGTAGATAGATGGCCATACCTTTTGCCCCACCGACTTCCATTGCAAGCCCTGACAATTCTGGCCACGCTCCTCTCTGCCTATTACCAAATCCCCCAACACAGTTTCAATTTGGACATTTGAAATGTTTAGGGGTCTGCACCATGGTTCTCAAAAACAAATCTATTTTATGGTATCAAGGTTATAGTGAAGTTATAACCATGTTATTGTATGTGTACTTGAATATTATTATAGTTCTTGTTGTAATGATTTGGCCTTCTCTCTCACACCCTTGGCGTGTACCCTTACCTCCCCATAGCCTGTAAGTTCAACAGCAAGGCATTTATCGCCTTTTCTGTACCAGCATCTGTTTTTAGAACTATGTGAAGTTTTGTATATATTATACTGTGTCCTTGTAATAATGATGCATGATATGCTGGGGCTTTATAAATAAAGTATAATTATAATGTTTAAAGCAATTGGGTTTGGCCTAAGAAATTTAAAGATAACATATCTAATGTACTGCTCATAAATGCATTGGGCGAATAAAACTTCTAAGCACAGAGGCCAGAAAATGTGTCCTGATTTACATGGCTCAGCTAATGTAGGACTTAATTCAGTTTCAAGTACTAAATTATTAATTTAAATACCATTAGATGAATAGCAAATAATTCTCTTACTAAATAAATTGATACAGGAAGAAAATTCAGTTAACATAAAATATCACTTTAATGTGCACAAACAGTAAAAGTTTCTAGTACAAATCTTAATTTAGAGCTAATGAAGTATTACCCTGTTCCATATATTCTTATGGAATATATATTTGCAGACTTGTGCATTTGGATTCGTACAAATTGCAAATTTACAGAATTTGGTAAATTTGGCCAGACCCTCCCATAAATCAGATGAAAACAAAGCAAAAAGCACAGAATTTCCATTAGAAATTTGCGGGTCCACATTCTTGTTCACTCTCTTACGCTCTCTTAATGTTTCCTTACCTTCTCTTTTGACTGCTTTTGCATCTTCTTCATCTTCTCCCTTCTCTACTCTCTTTTCTTCACAATCTTCAATCTGCTATCTGGAACATTTACCAAAAAGGCAGGGCTTGCAGTGACGTCCTGACCGTAAACGCCGCCGTATTGAGCTCAGGTAATGTGAGGGCAAAATCACTGTGTTTGTGGCGAAGTCCTCTCCCCCAGTTGGAGGACTGGGAAAGAAAGTCACAGGAAGGGCCGCCATATTGCCCTCAGTTTACGCTTTCTGTGACGTCCTCTTCCCTGATTGGAGGATCCGGGAGAGGGCGTCAACGCAAGTGCCACCATTTTGGCAATGTTCCCAGCGGGTAATGTCCGTGGAGATGCAGATGAAGAAATAAGATAGCAGATTGAAGAGGGAAGAAAGAAGGGAGAAGATGAGGATGCAGAAGAATATGCAGAAGCGGAAGTGGCCATCAGAGAAGGTAGGTTAACATTTAGAAAGAATGAGAGAGTGAACTAGAATGAGAGTGTGAATGTGGGTATGCCTCTGAATTATCAGCCAAACCAAATGGGCAGGGAATGAAATTCATTGTCTGGAAACAAATGGGCCAAAAATGAACTGAAAAATGTATCCTAATCGGTTTTGGTACATTTGCGCATGCCTAGTTTGTACTGGTTATTCCAACAGACTGTATGAGAGGAAGGGGATTGAACTCTACTCATCTACACAGCAGGGTATAATCTGAATTCCTTTTGTTAAACTGGTGGATCAGTAGTTTACAGATGGGAAATGGAGTGGAAATGGGTTAGATGCACCAATCACCTGTCTGGAGATTTAAGAAACACCCTGTTAGCCTTGGTACGACATTCTATACCTTTATTTGCCTATCTAGTCTATTAATTCACCCACATCTTATGTATTTAACTTATTTGTAATTGAGTAGTTTATTTTGGTTGACTTCTGCATCCTACTACTCTGTGGATGCCATCTTCTATGCTGAATGCTAGGATATTATGTTATATCATGGCGTGCTCCATTTTAAGAACATGCTGCGACAAGTTCGTTTTGCTAGGCACAGTCACACAGCATATATATATATATGGGACCAACTGGCCCATGGAGCAGTGGCGGATCGGTGAGCTTTAACACTAAAACTCTGGTGATTTGCTCCAGGTTTTGCGATAGAATCGGCCTAGGACAGAATACACCATTGACTTCAGGGTAGTATTACGTAGATTTGAAAGATCATGGGACAACTTAATATACAACAACAAAGATTTGTGATCTCTTGGTCAACGGGAACATACTGATATTATAGATGCATTGGAAATTGTTCTAACCACAGATCAATCAAGAATCTGAAAACCTAGTTTGTTTATATACCCAAGTCTACCACCTAACCGATCTACAAGATTACACACAGTAGTTTCCATTAAAAGTTTTCTATAACACAAAAATGTTTATGTGCAAAATTCTCAAAGCACATAAAAACTCTGAAATCACTAGAATTTTACAGACTTTTTACGCTTGATGCTTCCCTTTGTGTAAAATACAGTTGTTTATTACGTTGCAGTCACCCTCTAAGAGACTCTGAAAACCATGCAGATTTCTTAATATCATCTTTTACATGCATTTCAAGACAGAATAAATACCCTTCACCATGTCTAATGTTATTAAACCATCTACTAAGCACTGATACAAATATAAAGCTAGGAAGATATCCATGCTATATGAGCATTTCATCTCATTTATATCTACGCAAATGTTTCATTGAGCAAAATCCCCATTGAGCTAAACACAAAAAACAACCTATTAGTCATTGTCACCCCAATTAAAATATTTTTTTTGCCTTTTTTAAAGCATTTTCAGAAGCATAATATAGGATTTAATTATCTGCATGTAGTTAATAATAACACGGTTGCTTAACAGAGTAGTCTAGATCCTTACAAACCCTGCAGCAACTAACTCAAAGGGAGCAGCAAACACAGTGATTTTCACGCAAACAGCTAAAAAAGGGTATTTTGTGTAAAGAATGAATATACAATAATGAGCTAAAACTCCATATTGTGCTTTGTGAGGATCACAGACAGAAAACTGATGACCATGAAATAATGGGAAATGCTTTTGGCATCAGCCAAGTAAATTGTATGCAATCATTTCCCCACTGAGCAAACTGAGGTATATTGAGAGGTGGATATCTGCACCAGAAATAATTCCAATCATCTTCTATTTCATCTGAAACATGGGTCTCTGAAGAGAGGGGCAATAGGGGCACTCGTCCTACCCCAGAATTCTGCAATGATCCTGCATAGTAATTTCATTGGATAGAAAACTGATCAGGGGTAATTGCATAGTTGACCGTTTAAGAAATTGGTATTCCTTAAAGGTACACTCCAGCCATCGCATGCAGTTTAGTGAATACGCATGCTGTGGCCTCTTGAAATTATTGTGGTGTCATAACAGATAAAAACCGAGTAATGAATTATATATTAGGTAAATGTGTATTTTATATGATATAGACATTTGCATGTTTGCATTTGTATGTTCTGGGATATGTGGGATGGTGTTTCATCTTAAATTGTGATTTTTATTTTGATCAATAATCTTTGTTATATGTTCTCAGGAAGACTCCACATTGGAGTTGAAACGTTGACTTAAATAAAATAAGTTTAAATGAAACACTCATGTGAGTGCGCGTTTATTGCTGATTTCTTTGTATTGCTGGTCATTACAGGCACCCAGGCAGTTAAATATTTGGTGACTATGTATATATATACACACTATAATTATAGGTAGCAGGAGATACACTGCTTTGGTTCTCAAGAATGAGCTGCACAATTGTGTTGAGGGTGTGTGTGTGGTAGTCAGGTAGTCATGTTTTTCCTCGTTGCCACATATATCTAAATCCTCCCTTGGTGTTTTCTGTGATACAGAGTCTGACATTGTCACGTTTTCTCTTGAAAACCTCTTTTGTGAACTGTTTATTGGCGTTGCCTTGGTAATGTCAAAGAAAGGGTGACGGTTCCTAAGCTTACGGAGTATTACAGAGGTTATTTTAAGCCGGTGAAAGCTGATATTTATTCATTTATTTATATTGAATATTGTCTTAACTAAGAATATATTGTCTTAGTTAAGGGAAGCTACAGCTAAATAGAGCGGTTTTGCCTTACAGGTTTAATAGAATCAAGTAGTTGCGTTATACAACAAACACGTCATTTAACCTTGGTAAACTAAGAAGAACTTGCTTTACGAGAAGTCAAACCTATGGACCCTTTACGTGAAAGGACAGTATAACATGGTCTTGGCTCTGGAATTCTAATCTTAGGTTTAGGAATCAGGGCTCTCCAAAAGGTTCCACTTGAGGAGCTCATTATTCTGTAACACAGTGTGCATATCCTTCCCGTCTGCCAGTTCAAGACTTTTGGGCAATGACACCTCTAAAAGGCTGGCGTAAATAATGTACTTTTGTCAAGAATTTAAGCTGTACAGCCGCACAAGGAAGCAAGGCTCTGGCATGCCCGGCTGATAAATTCTGTCTAGAAAGTGCCCAGCTTTGACACTTAAACTCTTAGATCATGATAAATATACTTTGTTCCACACAAATACTAGGAACAGACAGCAAACTGACAAATACATGTCTACAGGATCCTCACATTAAGATTTCCTTCTTTAATTAAATGGATAGTAAAGCATCATAACACATAAAACTTAAGAAAGATACATACAAAGTAGAATCTTAAATATAGATTGTGTTTTATTGTTTTCTTGCATTTTTTAAAAATAATTCTACTGTTATTTTTTGTGATTTCCCTTCTATAAATGCTGACATAGCAAACCCACAGGCAGAATATTTAGCCAACAGGAAAATAAATTAGGTTATCTCCAACATAGCTAAAAGGTGATGTCCCACTTAGACTGCACAATTTAACAGCAGTAAAATAATTATTCTTCATTCTGCCGAATGCCCCCCAAAAATCTGCAATCCTGCAAAATTTTGTAGTGCTTTTACTGCCATAACAACTAATAGAATGGTCCTGTTGATTTGGACCATCATACTGGTTCCTTAGAGCTGATAAGACCAGTTTGCCCCGAAATTACATTTTCTGCATTATACCCCTTGAATCGGTTTGGTCCGTCCGGTCTGCAGAGGTTGGACTTTGTCCTTGGTCTTTAGTTTCACATTGCTTATGTCTAGCCCATGTTGGTTCAAATGCCTGCTGCACTAGTGTATTCCCAAGGAAAAACACAAACATAATAAGGTCTAATACATTATTACTAATAATTTAATTCAGATCAATGTAAATATTTTGGTAGTTAAGAGGTCCACTTTAGCATGTGGTCATTTAGAATGTAAATATGGAAAAATATGGAACCAGTCTAGAATATAGTAGTGAAGAAAGGTTACATAGCTCTAAATGACAGACTCTGCTCCTCCTAACTTGTTTTAGTGAGGAATTCGCCACTGTGAACAAAACCTGTATTTATAACTGTCCTCCCCCTGAAATAAATCTGCAAATAATATCTGTTTACAACACCAGAACACTGCAATTCTCTTGCTCGGATGAATTGCACAAGTCAACTTACTCACTAAAACTAATCATGCCTCTGTGACTATCCCCATAACTGCAAAGCAGGCTTGGATAGCATAATTCTTAATGCATTATAATCAACCCATTGGAACCAACGTTTTATTAGGCTTTCATATCATTAAATCCATTGGCCTGCCTGCGACAAAATAATTCTACTTTATGACCAATGTAGGAGGATTAACAACGAAGTGACACAGAACCTTGTAATACCAGTGTCTGACTCAAATCAGCCAAGAGCCAGAGCAAACTTTACAGCCAAGATGCGGTGAGGGCGTAACAGTGAAATTAAACATAAGGCCAGCTGATTGCCACTTGTTTTCTGTGACACAGAAAGCAAAATAGCGTAAAATTAATATGGATGGAAAGAATCGTCTTTCCCAAATGCTAAAGGTTCCATGTCAGCGGGTTTGCTATAGCTGCTATTATCTTTGTTCCAAGTGAATTATACAAAATATAGCATCTCCCTCATTATAGCCTGAGCCTGTATATATATACCTTCGCCAGGAAAAGACACTGTATATTGAACAAAGTGGCATATTCTGGCCTAGGCCAAATAGGCCTTGGGTGGTAGGTCAGAGGGCTGGTAGCCATATACCCAGGGGCAGATCTTCCTATTGGCTGATCAGCTTCCTGGTGCTCTGCTAACTCAAGGCGCCAGCTGGAGAGATCTGCTTTGCGGCTGACTCCAGAGGTCTGCACCTGGCTGACACCACCTCCTTAGCAATCTTCACCGGCAGCAAACATCCTTCAGAGGAGAGGCACTTGGGGACAGTGCAGAGGACGTGCGGCATGAAGTAGGGCCCAGACCGAGGGGGTGCTTAGGGGAACTGCACTGGGCCTTTAGCTGTCCACGAGGAAGCAGCACATTTACTAGCAATATGCTTCATAAATGTCGCGTACCCAAACAATGAAGAATACAACTGGAACCCCTCAGCTATCACATGCAAAATATAGCATCTCCCTTGTTATAGCCTGAGCCTAATATAATAATATATAATAATAATATATATTAGCATGATGCATATGGTAGCTGGGAGTTAACGTGATGTTACCCCTACGTAATGTTTCTTGCAGCAGCGGGAACTGTCTGGAGTTTTTTAAAAACCTTTTAAAGAATGTGTATTAAGGTACTAACAAAGTACTCATCTCCATGCCATTACACGGGATATCACGCTGTCTATTGACATTGTTGGCTTCCTGCTGACCGATCATGAATAATGGCGCTCACTCCAAGTGCTGGTAAGGAATGCCCAATCAGGCAGTATTAGTAAAAGTATGTTTTAGGGTGATATGGAGTGAGTATGGGTGTGACCCTTGAACACATCAAAAATATGTATGCGGGGTATTACGGTAATGTTGCCAAACATAAATTGGATCATTGTTCAACCGTGGCACTTACTGTGTAGAACTAATTCTAGGCAAAATTGCATTAATAATGAATATGTTTTATGTATTTCTATATTTAAACGAAAGTGCTACTTGTCCTGAATTAAACGATGTATAATTTGTGGCGGTTCATAAAATATGGAAAAGGGGAATCATGGTTTTAACCCCTTAATGACAATGCATCAAAATGCATTGTTCTTAATGGGTTTAGGGACCGCCCATTGTCCTAAAGGGGTTAATCATGGTTTAACAAACATATGGTTGAAATGACAAAGAAACCTCTGGGTCTTAGGGTATGAAAAGGGATTAAAGGTCTCTTACTATTAGACTAAATTAAAACAATAGCTTTAATAACATTTCTTTGAGTTTACTATCACTAATGATATACAATGTCAGTATCTAGTAACACTCAGCGTTGGAGTAATTTGCCATCACATTTACGAAAACTTAATCTGCTGGATTAAAGTGTAGCCTTCGATACAACGCCCTTCTTACTAAAAATCTATATCCGCCAGAGAGCGTCTACTGTAATGAGCAAATACTTCCTCAAGCAGACAGCTGGCACATTGTAAAATGCTATCTCTGTGCTTATAGCTGAACACAAAAAGCATCAATAAACACCACACAATCACAGTATCAATTTCTTGGTATATTAATCTGCCTTTCCTGATCTCATCTTGTCGCAAATCCACAACTGCCAAGATGGCTGGAAATATGATGATTCAAAGTGCTTTATTAAACAACAAGCTAGCATGAGAGAAAGCTCGAGAGATACTTGGCATTTAAGCAGCATACAAAGTGGAGACAACTAGCCACCAGCCTAATCCTCGTGCTTGTTGAAAGGTGAATCCATTTGTTCAGACTCTTCAGAGCTAAGGATGTGGCATAGATTTCCCTTTGGGCCAAACTAGGTATCTGTCATTGTAAAAATTGAGAATATATTTAGTGCTAAGATTCGGTTAGTGAATAATATCTTTCCTTGAATAAAACCATATTTCCCCTGTTGCTCAAAGAGATTTGGAGTTTAACATTTTTTCATAAAGTTCTATTTATACTAAATTGAAATTAGTTAATACATGTTTTTGTTTATGATATTGTTTTGTAGTTGTTTTTTTGTATATAGCATTTCTAATTATAGCAATGTCTGGGGATCAGACCAATATTTAAAAACAACCATTATTTAGAATATAATTTGGCAATTTCACCATTTGCAAAGACCCTGCCAAATTTAATCCCACCTATATGTAGAAACAAATTATGAACCTCGCCGCATTCAGTAGAATCCTACAGCTTCCAATTTGTTTTTGCTCAACCTATGTCTGATCTTTGGAGTTCACTTGAAAAGTAGAGGAGAGTTGTGGCCAAGGAATTAATTATAAGGACAGGATCTCCATCAGTTTTAAAACTGGGTTTTACTAGACACATCATTTGATATATCTATCGATCTTTTTGTCACATATAAAATCGAGTGACCTGCTATACACTACTGGAGGAAAGCAAACGTTTCTGATGTGTCATCCACTTTTCAGTCTCATTAAACACATATCCACAGAGAAACAAATTCAATATGAAATTCAGTAGGCCAAGTGCTCTTTTGGTCTGCTATTATCTATCTAGCTACCCCCCCCCCAACATTTGAGGATTAGACGTGGGGACTGGTGTGACTGGACCCATCACAGGCGTGGTTGCTGTAAGAAGACTATGGTCAAGGATCATAAGAGGGGGTGCACCGATAATGCCATAGAGGGATAAGAATTATGATGAACAAGGATTGTTGGTGTTTAGTCTGAAAAAAAAGATATCTTTGGATAAAAACATGTCAGAAGAAATCCAGAGGGATGTTGCTGTAAAGTCAAACAGTAAAGGAAAAATTACAGAGCAAATCACGTTACTCTTTGAAAACAATCTAATCTCAGTGATAGCACAAGAGAAGAAAAGACCAACTTTACTATGTTAATGATACTGTGTCCAGGGCCGGCCGAAGACCAAACAGCCCCTGGGGGGGGGCGTCATTGTAAACTCAGCCGACGCCCCCACCCCCCCCCGATAACTTGCCTTACTAGAGAGTCCTCGGCGAGCTCTCCCTGCTCTGCCACGGTGCCGGCTTGTAATGCATGAGCGCCGGAAATTTGATGCACTTCCGCGCTCAGCATTTACAAGGCCAAGGCACCAAGACGAACACGGAGACTCCACGCCAAGGAGGAGAGAGGAGGGGCGCCGAGCGTGGTGGTAAAGCGAAAACCACTCGGCGCCCCTCTCTCTCTCTTCCGCTTCAAAAAAAAACCCCTTGGGGCGGCAAAGTGCCGCCCCTTCTAAAGTGCCGCCTGGGGCAATTGCCCCAGTTGGCCCCATTGTAGGGCCGGCCCTGACTGTGTCTATAATCTACAAAACAAAAAGATGTGTACAATAAAATTTTAGGCAGGTGGGAAAAAATGTAAAGTTAGCATGCTTTCAAATAGAAATGTTAATAGTTTTAATCAGGGGTTTTGTAGGCATATAGTTAGGTGTATGATTAAACAATTATACCAAACAAGTGCTAATAATCATCAATTTAATATGTAGGTGGAAACACAATCATTAACTGAAATAGAAAGGGCTGTGTAGGAGCAATAAACCTGGGTGAGAAGCAGCTAGGGGTTTCCAGATGTTCTGTCCAAAGGAGAAGTGTTAAGGACCGTAGACACAATGGTCAGCCAAGGAAACTCAGTGGAGCAAATGAATGACACATCATGCTTACTTCCCTTCGCAATCAAAAGGAGTCCAGCAGTGCCACCAGCTCAGCACTGGCAGAGGACAGTAGGACCCTGGTACACTCATCTACTATCCAAGGAAGTCTGGTCAGAAGTAGTCTTCATGGAAGACTTGCAGCCAAAAAGCCATACATCTAACGTGGGGACGGGCCAAGTGACTCAACTATTCACAAAAAAATGGCAGCAGGTGCTCTGGACTCACATAATGGAATCAAATACTTAACCATCATGCTGTACCAGCAGGGAGGCACCAGATTGGCTTCAAACGTAATCTGCAGCCTGGCAACGACCCCCCCCCCCAACATACAGCCAAAGCCATTACGAACTATCATCGGCATGAAGAAGAACAAGGAGTCCTGGAAGTGATGGTTTGGCCCCATGAAGCCCTGATGTGAACATCATAGAGTCTGTCTGGGACTCCATTAAGAGAGAGAAGCAACTAAGGCTGCCTAAATCCACTGAATAATTGTGGTTAGTTCTGCAGATTTTACATCATCTCCATTGTTAATATATAATTATACGCAGACTTTAACATTTGCTTTATCTTTATTGAGTATGCTTACCACAATGTGAACTATATATGTTTTTCTGCTGAATCGAGCATTTCAGTATTGAGTTTTCCTATGATCTGGGATTCAAGAGATCACAACAATATTTTTCTCCGATAAACTGAATAGATAATGTGGTGAGATTGGTGACATAATTTGTCAGTAAAGATGGAATTTGTCAACAAAATCTTTGATAAGTTCTATGAAATTTAATTTGGCAAAACGGTCATGTCAATTTCATTGCTGAAAAAGACCTTTATGCTATTTGATATGTCATTCCATATATATTCCATATATATTTTTGGATATATATTTTTTGTTTTAGATTTGTGGCAGAAGCAGCATTACCTGACCAATTTCCTATCATGAAGCTCTCTTCTCTCACCTTTACAACGGCTGCCTGAACCAATGAACAACAATCAGCAACCTAACAACATAGAAGAGAGCACTTAATGGGATTTATTCACTAAATCACGAGTTTGTGGTTTCATCTTACTGGGTTCACTTTACATGGCACCCATTAAGGTGGGTTTTCTAATATACATTGCTTATTTTTATCTATACAAACTTTTCACAGTGAATAAAAACAAAAGTGACAAATCTGCACTTTTATTATGCTTTTTTTTACTGTTTCCAAAAGAGCAGCTTGTAAAAGGAGCACTTTTAGCATGTCGTACACACCAGTAAAACTGGGATTATGTGTCTTTGTCCCTAAGGGACATTTACTTGGAAATATTATTTCTCAGTCAGTGCAAATTTTCAGGCATGATCCTTTTAGCAAATATGAACCACACATCTATTTCAGAGTCTTTTTATATAAATATTGCCTTGTTCACTCTTTAGTGAGTTTGCTCCATTAACCGAGGAGAACATTTTCCCTGCGAGATATATCTCTTGAGCCATATGTTCTTCAAGAAATTCAGCTAATGTAAATCTTAATTAATAATGCAGATAAAAAGGTTATTGAATAAGAAAATGTTAGAATCCATAATCATGTATCAACGGCTGTATGTTTGCCTTACTTAGTATAAGAGTAAATGACATCTGGTTTCAAGTTGCTGCTAGGAAATAATTTCCATTATATTTGATCAGCAAGTGGGTATTTCAGTATTATGCGGTCAGTCTTTAGTCGTGCCTGGGAAGTTCTGCCCCTGAGACCACCGGGAGGTATATATAAGTCAAAATGGAATGGGGAAGTGGGTGGAGTTTAAAGCCACCCCCTTATGCAGAGATCAAAAGGACTCCCCAGGAGAAGTCACTCCGAGAGCCCTAAGGGTAAATCAGACAGATCTCTGGGTATATTGTTCAAGAACAATAGGATACCAGAATCGCTCATCTTTAGCTTAGTGTGAACCCGTTTTTATATGGGACATGGAGATACGCAAACATCTGTAAATGTAGTTAGCACAGGTATACTTAGGAAGTGTCGGGGTTTGACCTGCAGTCTCTGGGTAAAGCACTGCTTCCCAGGGTCCCTTGGTCACTTTGCTCTTTCACAGGGGCACTGGAGCTGTGTTTAGGAATGCTCACTTTCTTTCTAATTAAGTAATGTTGGGGCTAGTCCTTCCCCATGTGCGACTAGCCCCTTCTACTTGTGCCATTAGTCCTAGCCCCATTCCTATGCCTTTCAGAAGAGAGAGCTCTGGGTTGCCTACCATGGGGGGGGGGGGTTCCAGGTACATGATAGCAAATAGCATGTCTTGCAGTAATTTGTAACAACAGAAACAGCAGAAAGACTTGTGTCCAGTAGGACAGCTGTTCTTACAATATAAAGCTGTACCCTATGAGACATGTTCACTGTGCTTTTATGGCACCCGAGGGAATTGGGCATGGACAGCGTGTTACATGGGCAATTTTTTACAACTGCCCTGGAACTAAAAAAAGACACTGAATGCCCAGCCCAAGATTTTTAATAATGATGCTTTTACTACTGAATTATTACCCATCCACTTACTGTTTATTATTATGATCATCCTTTTGCATTATTTCAATAGTAGAATCCTATTAGATAACCAAATGGTTGAACAAAAATACCCAAAAGGCATAAAATCACAGATTCCCTTTACAAGTAATGAAAGTCATATTCATATAACACATCCTTTAAAATTGGCATTTAAATGCATGTCTGCAATGTCAAACAGGTTTTATAATGTTCTGCTGAACTTTTCTAAGCTGCTTACTGCCTTGATAGCCATGACTTCTATCTTACGTATTATTTGTGTTTTGAATGGGATAATCTGATTGGTAGAAGCCCAATAACTTTAAATCTGTTAATCTACTCTGAACTATTCAAGGTTAATTATTGTTAGATTTGCAATTGTCGTCTTCATACAACCATTGATTTCATATATCTTTTTATAGTATTAATGGTGTTCAAACATAAAAATTGGTTTGGATTAAGCCTGCTTTCCATGTGTTAATAACCTGCTTCTTTTGTGCTGACATGGGGATATTCTGAACACAAGGGATACAAAAATATAAAAGGCCAAATGTTTATATAGCGATTTGTTATGACCGTGCTGACCTCAGAACTATGATGCACATCTAGGCTTTACAGTACACTCAGGTGGCAAATGTCCTCACTGTTCAAACCTCAGGGCTACAGGTTCTGATCCCAGCAGGGTCAACTCAGCCCTTTATCCTTCCGAGGTTGATAAAATGAATACTATCGATTGGGTAATAATAAAATGTATGATTCAGTTGCCAATTTGGTTAATTCTGAGAGCCTGTGCTAAAAGCGCTTTAAGTCTCACTGGGGGAAATGCAATTTAAACACTTGGTATTACAATCATATTGACCAAAAATATGTTCGAAGTTCATGTGGATCAAATATAAGAGGCAGTTATTAGTAATATTAGTAGTATTAGTCAAAGGAGATTGTTGCAGTGCCTTAGGACAAATAATTTCATACACTAGATAGAATACTAGAATAAGAAGGACCTTGGAACATATCAAGTAAATCAATAGATTACAACTATATGTCCAAAGGTCTTAATTGTGGTATAGAAAAATAAAGTCAATATAGCAGGAAAGCATTAGTTAATATAACACTCCTAATAAATATCTGAGATTAATAAGAGAAGGATGGTCATCTAGATGTTAAGGACAGACCTATCAACATCAAGGTCACCACATTACTGTTTCAACATTCAATATACTATATTTCTATATCCTATATTTAGGAAGTAAAAATTGCTTTCAAGATCATCCTGTGAGCAAATTATTTTCGCTTGGCTTTATTCTGCAACAGCAACAAACAGGAGTGTGCGCTCAGACTGACTCTAGGCCTACTCATAGCTTTGGCTTGATAGAAGGAGCAGGTTTACCGGCATGTAGCCATATCTTTGTTAGATGAGGGTTAAATTATATCCAACCCAAATATCTAGTGTGAAAAATCATGTTTAAAGTGACAGCATTGCATTCTAAAGTGTGTCAACTATGCAAAAGGAGTGAAATGGACAATAAATCTAATTATTTTTCCATTGTCCCAATTAATGGGCACACCGTTGTACCTCATCTTTTCAGCATTTGACATTAATAGCCAGTAGCATACCTAGCGGGGGCCGGCGGGCTGGTGGTCTGCCCCGGGTGCCGCTCATCAGGGGGGGGTGACCATGCCCTTTGTTTTTGATAATGAACCAACATTTGCAGAATATAAAACACACCTGATGATACAAAAGACGAAAGCTATATAAGCAAAAAAAAAAGGAAAATGTAATTTAACAAATTATTATAAAAAGACAATGGATGGGGGGTGTTATTCTTATATGGGGTGCTATTTGATCCAGTACCAGCTATGTGCGCAGTGACACATTAGCATCCAAGACTGGAACAGCATTAAACACCAACACAATAAAGTAAGGCTTTGTGTTTTTTTCTGATAAGCATTCTTGGATGTAACTAGAATTAAGTTTATATTGTAGGATGTAAGGCAGCATCTGTCTACCTGACGTGTGTTTCACAAACAAAGTGACAGCCTAGTAAAAAGCTGTGATAAAAGATGGCATTAGCCGAAGACCACCCCACAGAGGAGGAAAGACAGCATTTATACGACTGCCAGAACCCCTCGCTACATTAGAAAGGCAGCTCTGCCGGGAGGCTGATATGCCGCTGACAACAGCTGTTACCATGTAGTAAGGCTATAGGACTGAGGAACCACATATCATTCTACCTGCACAACAACTGCTACCCTATAGCAACATATAGATCAAATTGTATGCACTCTTTAACCCTTTGATCTTCATGTTCATATTTGGACTTTAACCCCAAATATTTAAGGACAATGGGCGGTCCCTAAACCCATTGAAAACAATGCATTTTGTCATTAAGGGGGTAATATACACTCTCCAGGAATAAAAACATGTACTTCCCTGAAGTTGAAACTGCAGCCCCGAGGCTGTCCCCCTCTGCTGTAGTATGACAATTCTTACCACTAATTATTGGCTGGTTTGGCAGGTAAACACTTTCTGCACATTGGGATCGGAACCCACGCTTGCAGGCGTAGACTGGCCATCTGGCAAACTGGGTAAATGCACAGTGAGCCACTAACTGACAGTGCCCTATAAAAACATAACGTGTGGCCAGGGGTATCCAGCCGGCGGCCGTACTAATGTTGTTTGGCAGCCATCGGCTTCAAGTGATACCAAGTCCAGCTAGTTTGTCGTCATCATTCACTGACCCAGCGCTGGATCTGACCGGAGGTTAATATATCGCATGCACAGAGATGTGTTCCATATTTACAGCACCGTAACCAGCAGCGTGTGAGAATGGCAAATGCCCTGACGGCCCTTTCAATGTGTTATTATGAATTTCATGGTAACTGAGCAGGTACAAACATACCCGGTAATAGTGAGAAAGAAATGGATAGCCTAACAAGTTAGTAACAGGTTACAATCACAATGTAGCTGCTGTCATAGTTGTGTCCCCAAAGCCTGTTATTGTCTGCTCAAGACACTCTGGATTAGCTGTGAGGTTAAGGTTGGTGCTGGGACTGATGGGCATAGCAAGAGCGGTCAGGGCTAGCCATACCAGGGGCATTGCTAGCCCCAAGTGAAAGGGGGGCAGAATTATGGCCGAATGGGCAAGGCATGTGCCACCACTTAGTTGAAAGTCTCCCATAATTACAGTCATATCAAGTAGATTGGAAAGTTCTCAGGTATACCCCTGACTGTCCCTAACAGTCTACCTTGCTAGTTCTTCCTTTGTTATTGTATGTAATATCCTACGGTCTATGTACTGTCCCTCAAACCCCATTTACACTCCAAATCCAACCTGACATCTAACTACTGCCCCCCACCCATTTGTCTCTTCTCTAACGAATCAGATCCACTTTTTGAATTGAAATGTTTTGCTGCTACTAACCAATTTTGCATAAACCCAAAATCTCCGCTTTCATTCCTGAAAAAGAATATTAGTGCCACTGATATAATCAGAGCGAGTTGTGAAAACTTAATCAAGCGTGTGCTTTTACCGAACCTGTATCTTTACAAGAACAGTAAAAGAAAAAGTAAAAGACATCTTGGCTTTCTTTTTTCTAAAAAAATGTTCTCTCTTCGCAAATAAAATAAAAATAAAGTCAATTCTCCGTTGCATTAATTCACATATCTAACAAGAAGCTGCACAACCTCTAAAGGTAAAATGACATTTAAGGGAATGCAGTGACAGTAGTACTTTGATGCAAAAAGCAATTTCAGCCAAGCAAGTGCTGTTTGTAGCCATTTAAGAGAAAATAGCCTGTGAGGTGATAAATCAGATAAATATATATATATATGTATTGTATTTTGAGATTGAAATTAATGGTTTGCGTTCTCCCATACTTCTTTTTCCACCATATTTCAATTCATTGCATTTTGTAGATAGCATTGGTTTGACCATTCAAGCAGTAAACAGGCACCTTAGACGGTTACTGGCTCAGCCAAGGCTGCAGCACATGCAGTGCAACTCTGTTGCCTGTTGGCCATCAGGGAATATGGCTGTCATATAAAAGGTAACTCAGTGGGCCTCAAGGGATGCATTATAGTTTGTTAGGAAAAATGTAAGACGCAACTGAAACAGGACTAAGGAAGTTGCAGCATTTTTGGATGTTTTTTAGGTACAACTTTATAGGTGATCACCATCACCAGAAGATGAAGATGATCGGTTGATCTTGACCTATGTGATTTTAAATTGAAAAAAAAATAATGGTTTGAATACAGATGTTCTGCACTTGTCTGGTTAAAATAAGACCGTCCTTGCACCCTTAAAAAACAACAGTCTAGTTGTGCGTAGCGGTGGCTTTGTCATTAGAGGCCAGCAGTCCAAACTGTTGTTAACATCATGGTTAGCAAATGGTCTCCCAGTATTACATTCTGCTGAAATCTGGTCTATATGATAGAAATGTTTCATAGTGGTCATGTAGAATATCATGGATGATATTAATTGAGACTGTAAATCTTAGATTATTTAGTTTTAGATTACTGAACGGACTAGAGAGTAGCATGATTTGTGTTCAATGTACATGTTTGGGAACAATTTAAGAGTTTGAAATATCAGCAGTCCTTGCCTGGCTGATGCATTTCATAAGCTGTTAGCCAAGACTGCTTAGGTTCTCCTGAACAAGGAATGAATTGCAAAGCTGTTTGCAGCTATTCAGTATGCAAAACTGTTTGGTCTGAGGCAGGATTGACAGAGGCAATTTGACAGCATTTTATTTCAGCTGCCAGTCACTGGCAGCCAGTAAAGCTCCAGGGGAGCTTCCCTCTAAACAGGTGGAATACGTGGACATTTTAATTTCACTCGCATTCTAGTAACTACTTAACTGAAGGTTCTTCTGGCAGCTAAAGTGATCCAAATAGGTATTTGTCAATAAGCACTTTAATTCCAGCTTTTAAATGCTTCAGATTTTTTTTAACTATAGCAGTAAACTACTGGTCAGCTGAAACCTTCAGAGGCATTACTTATCCAGAAGAAATTTGTATATACAGGATAATCTATTATTTCCTTGCTCTCCCTATTAACAACTGCATCTTTCACATACATACTGAGACTCAAACGGGAAAAACTTCCCAATACGGTTCTGCAGCTGAATGTTTTTTTTTGCAGGACTTTGCATCAATTCTTCAAAGAGTTATTGAAAAAATATGAACAATGTTCCCATAACAACTAAGCCTTGACTCACGAAAGGAATCCAATAAGGAAAGAAAGGAAGCTGTGGTGTTTTCTCTACGGGAGAAGACCCCAGTCTAGATGCAGCATCCTATAGTCCTCTGAGGCTACAAATCCTGATTAACATAGACAAAATTGGTGGATAGTTTTCCGAGAGAAATCCTGATAATTACAACATCTCACATGGATAGGAAAGAGCAGAGGCGTATGGGATGAGTGAGGACAGGAACTAAGTAATTAGGGAGAGCTAGGTTGGGTTATATAGCACACCACTTATACCTTCTCTTATTCCTCTGACCATTAGATAAAAAAACCTATAGCTGCTGAGGAAAATCCAGAGCCCATCACCAAGACTAACGCAGCGCTGAGAATTGAAGAATATTTTCTGAATCTTCCAACCAAAAAGACATCATCAGTGTGGTGCGGGTGATCATCACCAACACAACAAACCTCCACAAAGAAACAAGTTAAAAAAAATCTAAACACACCAATACAACGAAAAATGAAACTCCTAATTTTTATTGTTGAGTATAAGGTCACAATTGTAAATTTATAATGTATGTTTGTGACCATTCTACTATATGAAGTACATGTCAAGACAACAAGGTCACCTGTTGGGTTCATACGTTAGTAGAAGCTAGAAAATCTGAGGCATTTAATAACATCGATAGTAATAACCTATTCTTTTCTCATTGAGAATCAAAGAGCTAAACGCACAGCCTTGAATTTAATTGGTTGGCACCGACAAAGTGATTGCTATTATCAAGCAACTAAGTGGTATACCACGGTAAATGGTTAGAAAGGAGGCTGAACCTGTCATGCTGGTTTAAAACACACATAAAATAATCATAACATTAAAAAGAAGCTAATCAAGTAAGGTGCTGTGAAGTGACCTATGAATCATATAATATAACTAGAAGAGTAATGGCCTCATTTAAAGCAGTGCAAAATGTTCTGGATGAGAGAAGAGAATACTTTACCATTTATTAGTAAATATGGTGTTTGGTTGCCAAGAAGTGGGGAGTATGAGCCAAGTCAACTATAACTCACCTCTCTTTTGAGTCCAGCTCTGGTCATGGGGCTCTAGAAGTCAGGCTGGGGTCTGGCTGGAGCTTGAGCCAATATACGGCCAGTTTGCCTACATTTACTAGACAAGAAGCAAAACACTTTTCCCCTTTGACTACATGCTCAATATAGGAGGAAAATCAACTTGGTCGAAGAGCAGCATCGCTATCAATCCATCCATCATAAAAGTAAGTACTGGATAAGCTGGTTCATATAAGGATAAAAAGTTCCCAATCTTTATGAATGTATAGTACCTGCAACTCACTGCAATGCCCTTCCTTCCAATGCTGAAGGCTTACAGATAAGAGGATACTTCAGATGTTAAAGCTAAATACATCAAAATCCTTTGATAGCTCAACATCTTATGAGAAATCTTTGGGGAACACTAAAAGTAGCCTCCCATTGTAAAAACAGACAAAAAGTCACAGCTGTGGATGATACTGGAGTGATTACAGATTTTTATTACAGCAGAACGAAGTTGACTGCTGAATCTCAGATAATGTTTTTTTTCTGAGTAATTTGATTTGATAACCTGCAACCTTCCACTTTACACAAAGGAGGATTTTTCCTACTTCCAAAAAGATACATAATCTTTAAGGAGACTTTCTGAGCGATACAAGTTAAATTCCATAGCCTTAATGGGTTTTAAAAACATAGAAAAATCATTTATAAGAGGATAACACTAGAGACAGAGAAATCAGATATCCCATGATGACCCAGTGTTTATGATTGTTGATAGTGATTGCCCAGAAATAATTCTATGTAATTTCTAATCCGAAAAATACGGATGTAATACTCCTCTACTTCCCAACCATCGTGCTTTAAATTGGACGGTCCCAATTTCCAGGCACTGTCTCAGTTTAGTGGGGATTGCGGATGGATTGAGAGATCAGAGGACCTCCCCTGAGTGGCCCACTGAGCTGTGAAATGGATCAAGAACTATGTTTTTGCAGAGCAGATCTCAATCACAGCTGCCACGTGGTCTCCTGACAACGCACTGGGATATAATGTTAAATCCCAACATTCTTCTTCAATACATCACAAAGTGGATGGCCAGACCCCATCTTTGGTCATGCCCTGGCCCAAATGAAGGTGTCCTGCTTTGAGCACCTCAAATGTTGGGTACGAATGATGCTGTAGAAGCCTCAAATAATGTATTTAATAGCAATATACATAATAGCAATATAAATATTATGCTTTTCAAGAGAGATGCTCAAACTTTACCTACCAGATTTATTCACTGGTTAGATTAGATTTAGATAACAATGTCTCTTTGTGTGACACCCCCCACACACACCGTCTTTGGATATAGCAGCCAGATATAATGTTACTGATTCTATTTACGTGAGATGCAATTTACCTCTCAAATCTTTAAATTGCAGTCAGCAGCAAAACTGGAATTAAATTATCAAAGAAAAAATAGCTTTGCAAATACGATCCAGACCTACATCTCAAATAACCTGGTTGTATATCATTTTGTAGAACTATCATAGCATTTCATAATATTGCACCATGAGCAATGAAGTATCTTAATATTGCTTACATAACCACCAACAGTATCTAATTTGTTGGGACAGTGTCAGACCCAGGCTTATGTCCCAAAAGCCCCCCCCTCCCCGATTATTAAGGGATAAGATTATTGTGAGGTTATCAGAAGCTGCTCATAAACAACTTGGTGATGTCATGCCATCTGATGCAAAATATGGTCACTGGAAAGAGAGCATTTGAATGCTGGTAAATAGTATAAAATATCTGTGCCATCAATATTGTTTAAATTGTTTAACAGGTAGAAATAATTCAGCATGGTCGATTTTCTTAATATGGTGTCTGCTGATCCTGTTTTAATTATTTGTGGGCTAGTGTGGACCATCTTCATTGTATCCACCAGGATGCCACCAGAAATCTTTGGGGCCCTTTGCACCTCTCACCAGCCTGGCCCATGTCGATCTCACACATTTTTCCAGTCTTAAGATCCTCCCATAAACACACCTTATGAGAATAAAGCAAGCCTAAGGTTAGTGGTATTTGGGTGCAGTATTCCTTCAAGGTCCCCCTATAACTAAGACGCCTACATACTAACATGCAAACTCAATTTAACACCCACTCACTCTAACACCGTACACTTACATACACACACATTCCCTCTTCTGCTCTTCTTCTCCCCCTCCCAGGTGCCACTAACCCTAGGTTCATCCTTGACAGTCCAACAACATATGCTCAAATACAACATAACACCAAATACAACATAACACCAAATACACACACGCTACCACCATACACTTTGACAAGCTGACACCATACGGTAATAGGCACACACACACATGCTAACATCATATGCTCACTCATTTTTACACTTTACAGTAACACACATGCTAACACCATAATCTCATGAACAGGCATGCTAACCCCAGTGTGGTAACGCACAGACGCTAACGTTCTACGTTCATGTACACACATGCTAACACCACACACTAGCACCACACTCTTATACATATGCACACACTCTGGCTAACACTATATATTAAAATTACACACCCTGACACTATGGACACATACACACTGAATCTGGCACTACAATACAGAAGACATACTGCCACCATACATTTACACACACTCTAGCATTATACTTACAGTACACATACACACTGACTCTGACACTACAGTATAGATACAAAAACTGACTCCAGCACTATACACTTACACACATAGACACTGACTCTGACACTACAGTATACACACTCACATTACACTACTCCCCCTCTCACCTCATGGAGACCAGCCATGCCATTGCCTCTCTTCTGCCATTGTAAAGCACCCTATTCTTTCCTGCTGGGCACGGTGAAGCGAGTGCAGTTCATTAAATAACCCCATCCGCTACACCACGTCCCCACAGGAAAGCATATGGTGCCAGATTCATGATGGCAACACTGCAAAGCCCTGGGCACATATATATTTATATATTTTTATATATATACATTCTATAAAAAACACTTCAGATAGGCTGAATTTTCACTTATCTAAAATCTAGAGGTCATTGTCAACTTGTCACAAAACTCAGTTATGACACAGGCTCCAATATTTACAATGTGTGACAACTATTTCACCAAAATGGTTTTAAACTTTCATTAACACATGTACAATATATGTCATTAACAAAAGAACGAATACAATTCTAATACGTTTAGGGTAGAAAATCTTGATTTGGTTGGATAAAAGAAGACACATTTTCCCTCTTCTGAAATGTCAGAATCAATACGCATTGAGATGTTACTCCAAGGCTTCCTGATATTACAGGGATTGTTAGTGCAACTGGATGATTTTCTAACCTACTAGGATATGTGAGATCACTTTTTACGACTGAACGAAAAGATCAATCACCAACTCAAACAATCACATCTAGAAATGGAGGTAAACGTGACTTAACGGTCAACATTTCAATCAGCTTCATGAAGATTCCTCAAATTATGTCCACTGAAAATCATACATTGAATGTTGTCAACAGAAGTTTTGTGCAGATAACAAAGTCCCTCCTAATTAACCTTTTGACCTATTCTGGAACAATTCTGTAATTTCATAGAATTTTTAGAAAGGAACATTTGATATGACCATTAATATCACGGATCAGGGCATACTATTTTATAGTATTTGGGAAATCATTTTTATGTATCATGTCCTTTTCATGTTTCTGCTTTGCGCAGTTATAGATTCTTGGTAGCCAGAATATCAGAAGTGACTTCTGCTTGAATGTTGGCTTAAAATGAGGTAGTTTCATAATTAGCAGGTGCCTTGCTGACATCATCATACTAATGTAATAACAAGATTGACTATTTTGTAACTGGGCAACTGAACCATAGTCCACTCGTTTCAGCTAAATGTACATTAATAAGACAAGTATCTTTTTCATAGACACTGTTTTATTCTTAATTATATGAGAATGTGCATATTTGAAGAGCTTTATATAATTTAATCTGTAACTAAAATGGTATTACCATGCTTTAATTAAGACATTATCCACTAATTTTCCTCGGATGCTCACAATCATAATTACTGCATGCGTGGGTGAACCCTTGAAGTACTTCTAATCGAATTTGGTATGTGGACTTATGTCCCCAAGGGGGGCAATCACATGTGAACTAAGTAAGTCACCTTTAAGACAATGACTCAAAATACAAGGAGCAGCAGGACACTCTTCTGCATTCAAACATCCTGGCAGATTTTGTAAATTAATTAGCCAGTGATATTAAATTTGCACTTTGTTAGTATTTTAAGCATAATTCATCCACGGTACTTCAGCACTAAACATAATTTTTGTGTGTACTAAGAGAGATCAGACATTGCAGTAGTGAGCGGTAATGTAGTGTTAATTGCTTGGCTGAATATTGAAACAAAATTTATTGTGATTTCAGAAATGATATCCTTGAATTACCAGCACATTCTATCTTTTTTTTCACACCACTTGCACAGTGATGTAAACGATTATTTTTACAACCTTTAGCAGCTAATGTACAAGAAACTATAATCCTAATTGTATTTCTTTTAAATTATAGAAGTCCAGTAGTGCGTCACTGCACAGAAAACAAATGAATAAATCCAACAGCATCGGTCCTTGGTGAATTTACAGGTTCTGGAATGTGAAAATGTAGCATTATAACAGTTGGCCCTCTGAAATACTAAATGCTATCGCAGAGATATTCACATTGAACGCCTTGAATGCCAGAGGACAATAAAAAAATTTCCCTGTGGGCCACCAGGCCAATTGTCTTAGTTTGGCTGTGAATATAGGAGACAATGTAATAAACAGGATAAGGAAAAGTGTAAACTTTTTATAAAGTAAATATAGTAAATTTGTTTAAGGCAAAGAGTGCACCCAATCACAACATATATTTGGAAAATACACCCTCCCCATTGTTTCCCAATCAATGCTACACCAAATAGTGACACCAGGTTAATCTCCAGGTTTGACCCAGGGTTGCTTCCTTAGGTTCTGGGTCATCTGGAGCAGCGTTTAGACATGTCCACTTCATCTCCTTCTCCCGACCTACTTAAGACTATGTGCACACATTTAATAAAGCGACTTCTCCTGGGAGGTTCCCAGGCATGCAACAGTAAAAATAATAAATAATATATTATATATGTTATATATAAAGTCTCTACCTCTTTAGTAAATGTATACAGTAGATGTAGACTCTGCACAAATCCCATGACGCTAACAGTACACAGCGTTCCCTTCTATTTTTCCTTTATACATTACTGCGGTAGCAAACAGCCACATTAGGCTGCCTGCTCTACGGACCGATCACTGCCTTTAGGATTTTTGTTTTACTTTTTTTGTTTTGGTTTTTCCCTTTCAATAAAAAAAAGTTTAAAAAGATTGGGCCCTTACAGTACTATTACGCACACAGTACATTGTTGGCATTTTGGGTCCACTGAAAGGGACCTCTCTGGGAGGTACAATCAGAGATAACACCCCTGGGAAAAGAGGCCTAAGTACTCCTGAAATCATGCAAGTCTGTTAGCTAGTAAAGCTATCATGTTTACCATATTTGAACTTCTGTGAAATGACAGGGAAGTATTTTCTGTCAGAGTTTGTGAAACAAGGAGAGGAAAAAATTACCTTCACAGACACAGATTATATTTTAAAAAGTATGTTACATCATTCCAAAAAATAAAAAGAATCACCATTGTGCTTTCTAAGAAATAATTCCCTATATACCCCCCAAAAAAACAAGCAAGGAGTGAGAACCTGCAGTTGTCCTGAATCTTAAAAATAAACACAGTCTATGAAGCATGAACTTCAGCCTTCACGTGAATGTGCTCTTGGCTCTTTGTCTTTCTATATGTTCTGGCTGTTTTATGGCCTGGAGCCATCACTTTGTCATCATAATGTTCCCTGGACACTTTCTGTCTCTATACATCATTGTGACATGCTATTGTGATGTCCCTTCATCTACGGGGGGGCATGAGATAGCAAAGCCCCAGCCATCAGGATTGACAAATGAACTCTAAAGATAGGAGCATCCTGATACAGCACAACAAGCAACTTCTAAAGCAACAACTACATATGTGGGAACTATTTTCTCTCAATGCATGTAACTGCCTCCATGTATTGCATTATTTACCTATAACCTTAAATTTAAACCCAGAACTCCATTTCTGTTCAGCTTGGGTAGTTCACAGATCATCCATTCATTCACACTCTTCTCTGCAACATAAGATTTGCTACTGATCACAGCTGGGAACTTCCCAAGGTAGGCTACCCGGAGCTCTCCCTCTCTTATTAGAGTGTTTTCACCGGGGTCAGGATTAGCCACGTGTGGCGGTGGTGAGGTTAGCCCCAGACAGCCTAAAGTAGGCGAGGAGTAGGAGGGAAAGTGAGCATGGTCAAATACTTGCAGAAAGAAGCTTCAACTTGAGACACAGGCCAAACCTAGAGTGTTCTCAGGTGTGATAAGCCCTAAAGTTTACCCTTGCCTGATGAAAAGTAGCGTAATACGTTTTTAATTAAGATGCTTGTGCTCAAGCTGGGATATCAAGAAACTGTGGCCTATTTGCAGCCCTCAAGTATAGTGCTACTGAAGTATAGGTTTTGCTATTAAGGTTACAAACTGGTATTTTCCTTGTACTTCAAAATCAAAGAAATGGGCAAGCTGTGTTATATAATACGACACCAGAAATATAGCAAAGGGGATATGAAAAGCACCATTTTTCCATAGCTCTGGTGAACAAGAATTGCCTGGAGCCATGTGTTGCTTGTTCATTTGGCAAATCCTATACACATGAACATTTTACATTTATTCTGTTTAGTAAATGATAGTGAAATGATAATCCTGAAATCTAGTTTGGATGGATTGGAGTGTGGGTTCTTGCGACAGCCAGATCTTCTCAGAAGTGAACAATGGTGATTGCCTGTGAAAATACTAAAAATATCCCCATGCTAAAGGAGATATACTTCTAAGTGCTAATCTGAACAGAAAGGAAACTGTAATTAGGAATTACACATTTAAATCAAGCCTAGCTGATTACATTTTGTGACCTTGTCCTACATCATGTATGTGCATTTCGGGATTCTAACTGTAATTCATAGGCAAAATCCCTTAAACACTTAACTAAATCCAGTACACAGAATAGAACCATTACTATAATTAACAAAGACTATATAAACATTAATAACTATAATATACTAATGTAAGAATATTTAACTAGTAGTCCCACAGTAGTAGTATACTTAAGGGGAGCGTCACAATCCCTCCCCCCCAGGCAGTCCAAAATAGTTCACAAAGGGCCGGTCTAGTAATTTGTGAACAATATTGAACCAGCAGGGACGCAGCAGAGTCACGTAACATGAGGTAACAAAAGTACGCTTCCTCTATAAGAAGTGCTCAGCTGTCCCTATGTAACACATAGTAAAGTGTCATCTCTCTACAAGCTGTTGTAAATAAACCACCGCCAGGTATAATTCGCAGCTCGTGACCAACACCAAAAACCTGTCAGGTTCCATTTATCCTGGGTTGGATTTGTCATTTACACGCTGGGTTAAGGCAGACAGTTGACTTTCGTCTCAACAGAGAGACATTTTTTCATCTGAAAACCAATTTCATGTGGGTAAAATGGGCCTTTATTTCCAATAACATCTTTATAAAAACTTAGAAGGCACCTAAATTGTTCATTGACCAGAATTCTGTACAGTAAAAACATACTAAGCACACATGAATGAGTACATACATGTATTTTACCTGTAAGTGGGGAAAAGCATTTGACTGCCTCTCATGTAGGTCTAAATAATATTTATAAAACACATAAGGTACTGTTTCTCTAAGACTTTAATACATTTTTTTCTATCTTATAAATCCACCAACTATAAGGCACCAAATATTGGATGTAGCACGCGGTATTTTTACAATAAATGTCATTGCTGGAATTCATTCATGATGGTGCAAAAAATGTTCCTATAATAACTCTACTTTTGTAGGTATTGGTTCTTTTGGAATAATATGTGACTTCTACGATGTCAAAAAGATGTTGTTCCCATTGATTTTCTACACTTCGGTTAAAGTAATTATACCTCTTACACAGAACTCAGAAAACTTAAAGATGGACTGCGAACACACGACAAAAGATTATTGAAATTTATTTCTTCAGAACAAAAAAAAAGCGCTGCTAAAAAATAAAAGCAGAAGTACTATATCTTAAGGTAAGGTGAAACATGGGCTGTAAATCTATAAAAATGTCCTAGATAAGTAGGTAAATACTTAAAGTAACCCAGTGGTTAATGGCCATGTTTCTCTTGCATACAATCTATGGCATCATTTTTTAAAGATACGTTATATTGACCTACAGTATGCTGTACATAGCTCATGATTTATTATGTATTTCTTAGACTATAGGACAAAGAGAAAGCTAAAAATATACTGTAAACAAAGTTTTGTGAGTAATAGTAAACAGAAACATATTTTTGGTTGTAATAAATTTCTGTAATTTCCAGGAGTATTTCTTATGAACCAGAGACAGGCAGTCGATGTACATTGTATAGCCAATACTTTGTATTTGCAGCATGCGCCCACCTGTTTAGTAGGCTTCATTTTACACATTTGTATTATTTGAGCTCGGGACCAGCTAAGCGCACCAACATTTTTCTTTTCCCAGCAGATGCAATGTCTACTATAATATGGGTTCAGAATTGAACCCCCCTGCTTCATGTGCATCCCATATCGTGTAAGGAGGGAGAGGCCAAAAACGCCAGCAGAGTGTTTAGGGAAGAGATGGTACCTTTTGTAGGTATTGGGCCTGGTAGGACAGGTACGACCAAGTTGCCCCTTCCCACATATACGCAAACATGCACCATATGCATGAGCATTGCAGGGGTCCAAATCGGGACATCTGTGTTTGGAGGTGACGGTTAGAGGTCAGGTGAGGTGAGACCAAAGGTGGGGATGGGCCAGGCCAAAGCTGGAAGGAGCGTGGTCATGGGCGTTCGTGGTGCAACGTGGTGCAAGGTTTGCATTTCTATTGGGGTTTCCGTATCAAAACAAGATTACACCTTTTTTTTCCCCAAAATATCCTCACCAATGTCTTCATAATTCCACTTTTATGTGTAAAAGAATTAAGTCACTTGTATCACCTTTTCAAATGAAGGACATTTACCGGTAAATGTCCTAGAATTGCCAGGTTGATCCCAGTATCAAATATGTAAAAAACTAAATAATAAAGTCAACTGAAGAGGTCAGTTCTCATCATGCTTGTACATCTAAATGACATCATGTCCACTTAACCAATCAAGCTGCATATCAAAATGTGGACACTAAACCCGAGAGCTCTTTTTGAATAGTTTTTTGTATTTGGTTTGACAATCAGTTCACAATAAAAAATGATTTGTTCAAGTGTACTCCTTCATGCCTTTTGAACCTCGTAGTACAGCACAAAAGATTAATGTACCTTGGTGAGAGGGTATATTGTTATTTTACTTTCGCATGCACGATGATGTATAGCTTAAATTAGGCTTCAAAAATTGATATTCCATCCTGAAAGGAAAAAAAATTAGCATAATGCAATTTGTTCAAGTACAAGGCACTTGCTTTTTGATGCTTTGATAATCTAAAGTTGGCATCAATGCATTTCTTCACACAGTTTGTTTTCAACTACACGCCAGGTTGTAAAATGGCTATTTACACATAGTAAACAATGAGCTGACTGCATGGGGTCCACTTCTATCACAGACCTGTGCTCAAATAATGGCCATCCAAAACAACAAAATATAAGGACCATTAATTATAGGTATTCCTTTATCCAACCGTCTATTACGTTTCTCATTTACACCAAAATCCAGCAAATCATCATTCAATGATCCAGCACTGGAGCTGACTGACAGTAAGTAGATGTCAGGAGATTTCTTTGGCCAAACATGTCTCCTACACGAAACATAGCTGAGGGGTGGCCAAAGGGGCGAATGCATATTTTGCAGAATCTGCAAGGGTAACATCATGAAAACATTTCCGTTATCATGTGCATTAAAGTGCATAAGATCTATAGAAGACTAGAGTGTCTGTTTAAACACAGTAGGGCATTCATCACAGTGAGAGCAGTAAAGCTCAGAAATGTGCTGACTGTGAAAGCCACGACCTAAGATGGCATGGATGTTTCTGTTTTTTTGCAGGGAATGACAAAGTTCTCCAGCAATATATTATGCCTTCTCCAGCAAACAGAATATACAGTAGTGCAAGTAAGAAGGGTATTGGTTGTATTGTTGTGGATCAGTGTATGTTTCAAAGGAGAACATCAGTGGTAGTAGAGGATAATAGAGTGAATAAATTTAAACATGCATGGACTGATTAAGCTCTGAGTCTTTCCAACAGGGAAAAATTAGATGGGCCGAATGCCCATTGCTGTTAAAAGACTATGTTTTTATATGTAATATGTGCTACAACCATACCTGGGAACTTCTGGGCTCCTGCTACCCGGAGCCTTTCCTTGCGGGATGCGGCCAGGATTGCACACTGACGTCAGTGGACGGTCCCGCTGACATCGGTGGGTAGTCCTGCTGATGTCAGGGGAGTTCCTGTTGATGTTGGGGGCGTTCCCGCTGAGGTCGGGGGGAACACCCCCATGTAAATGAAAAAATGGACGGGGAGCGGGGTGTATCAAGACCCCGCTCCCGTGACACGGAGGTTGCGGATCTTGACCCGGAGAACCAGGCAATCTCCAGGTCAAACCCGAAGAGTTCCCAGGTATGGTTATAACCTTACAAGTGTTCATAGTAACAATATAATATGGAAGGTTAAGCCATTTGTAAAAATAAAAACACAAGAGAGGATGGAGTCTGTATTCGAAGTTAATTATTTTTATTGGGCTAAAGTAGAAAAATATGTAAAGTCTCATAAAGTTCTCTTTCTAAGATGTATAAGATGTACATCTTATTCTAGGTTATCACAGTCAACCTTTGAAGACTCTAGTAGCCATTTGCAAAGATCAAAACAATAGATCATTCTAGAATAAAGTTATAGAATAGATCCCTTGCTTTGTGCATTTTGTCAGCACATAAGTACGCTAATGATTCATTTTTCTGTTATTCCCCATTAAGGTTTTATGCACCCGAGGAGCTTTGGCTGACATAACGGTTACCACCAGGCATGCTTTTATCTTCACACCAGAATGTGATTGTTGATTTTCCCATTTTTTCTTTTTTGTTATGTTTCAACTCAACATGTTTTTTTATTAACTCCTGACTCATTCCACGCAATTCAGCATTTCATTCACAAAGTGACTTACGCACTTTGACTGTATTTTATTTTTCTTCACGTCAGCCATAGTTCTATAAAAACTTGAAATGCAGTTATACTTCTTTCTGGGTCACTGAGTGTTTTTTTCCTTTTTTTTTAAAACTAAAATTGCTTATGTAATGAATACACCATAGAATGCCTGAACAATACCAAAACAATATAATAGAAGAACTTAAAATATGCTAGTTGTCCCATTACACGGAAGTAAAATGGAACCCCATGGATGTTTTAAAGAAGATATATCGTAAAGACACACTAATTATTTTTTCCTAAAATGTCGCTATTTTTTCAGATAAATATCCAAGCTGAAATGTGATTTTTTTTTGTACGATGATGACTGGCACATATAGTCACATTTCTTCAAATGGAATTTCCATCTCCATCTTTTTGGGGGCAAATACAGCTATATCCATGCTTTGAAAAGCACTAATCTTTCCTCTGTCTTTGATATCTTCAGGGAAGATTGATTACCTCTGCCCCATCTTCCCCAAACTGTTCTACCACCGTCTCCCTCTACCTTCATAATAAAACCCACAAAGAATAGGGAAGTTCTGAAGCTAAGTAGAACCAGACAAAAATGTACATGGCGGAGCTTTGATAGTTGTGCTGCTTTAATATTATTCTAACACAGAAGACACGCTGTTCTACACAACTGACCCTCAAACTCAACTGCTATAGGCAATACACTGAAGCGCTAACATTTTTTAGTGATGATAAGGCAGGAATCACAAAGCATAGGTTGGTACCAGAACATTTTTTTCTGCCAAAAAAAAAAAAATCATAGGAAGATTAAAAAACATAAGACACTTTATCAAACTCACTTTTTCAAAAAGTGATGATTAGTATACAACACAAAAATATTGAAACTAATGAAAAAGCAAAGTAATTAAACAAAAAAAACCTAACATCTGTATTATTATCTGTATTGTAGCGGTAAGATAGGTAGTAGCGGTAAGATTAGTAACAAATGTTATCCTTCAGGTTGCAATGTGAATATTCCTTTGCCAAAATATGTTCTTTTCAAATAACTTCGGCTCTGGAGCCATTTTATAATCTGTAATTAAAAAAAATCTGTTGGCCACCTTCCAAACTACTAAGCCACAGGTCAAACTCTTTGGTTTGCATTCTATGCTGCAGAGCAGTTTGGGTCCCGTAGCAGTGGCAGGTCGATGGCTGTGCTCTTTCCTGCTATTATATCCCAAAATACTTTCTTATATAAATCTTTGAAAAGAAATGTTCAGGACACATAAATACCAAGAGAGGTCCACGGAGAGAAAGAGTCTCAGACTAAAAGTGGAAGTCGAGCCAAAAAGTTAGCAAGTTGCAGTGACAGCATTAAAAGGTCCAATAACTCAGGTAATTTTACAGGAGTCTATCCATTTACACAAGAGATGCAGACAAAATATTTTACTCAGCACTGTGTTGTCGAAGAGATACAGTACGGAGCTGGTGTCCCATCAATCACTCTGCAAAGTCCTTTGCGTCGTGAATATCAAGAGGCAAGTAATAGAGCCCTGGAGATTATACCTAACTACCAAAATGCTAGAGAGAAATAAAAACAACCCTATCAAAGTCGTTTAAGAGTTCCCCGTAAAAAAGACTGTTCTACTTGGTAAGAAAAAAAAAAGTTACAGGCATGCAAATAACTGCAGAAAATAGAATGATTGAAAGAAAAGAGAGAGGGTGTAAATGTAATTTATTGTCACTTATTTGCATGTGGCGTCTATGGAAAAGCAGATTACACTAGAGCAGAGACTAAGGGCGTAAATTGGCTTTTACTTTTCAAGTTGTCTAAACTTCTAAGTAAGAATTTATACACAGCAGGGGCGGACAAACATGAAGACAAAGACAGCAGACACACAAATAGATAATATGCATTGAAAGACAGAAGGATAGATAGATAGATAGATAGATAGATGATAGATGGATAGATAGATAGATAGATAGACAGATAGATAGATAGTTCAATCATTTTGTGCTTACG
Organism: Spea multiplicata; assembly: GCA_009364415.1. Taxonomy (NCBI): domain Eukaryota; kingdom Metazoa; phylum Chordata; class Amphibia; order Anura; family Pelobatidae; genus Spea; species Spea multiplicata. The sequence goes on from VKOC01014660.1 coordinate 126,058, forward strand.
TGGTGTGGCAAGATGAATATTAAAAAAGACACGAAAATATCTGTGTATGTTTATATATATATATATATATATATTATATAATATATATATTTGTTTATATTACATGTTTTTATATGTATTACTCTATGTGTTTACTCTTTCTTTTCTAATTAATTATGAGTCATGGCCGTCCATAAACATTATAGCACTAATCCTTACTTGTAGCACAGCTAGCATTGTTTAGAAAAGCCAGATCTCAATGTTTTTCTCAATTTGTTTGTTTTCTAGCCACACACAAGTCTTCACCTTTCACTAACCAACAGTGATACATCTTGACGCGTAATTAAAATGTGGCAATTCTCAAAATGTCACCCATGTAAGCTAAACATGACATTTTCGAACCTAAGTGAAATGGATTCATCCCCAAGTGAGATTTATCTGAAAACATCTGTTTTAGTTTAGATCCATTATTTTGTCGTGTCTAACAGTAACCTTTGGCAATGTAAAGTCAATTTTTTTATAGCCTTGATTTTTTTTTACCAGACTGTGTGCAATTTTCTTCAGAACAATATATACTGTATATATATATTAGACTTTTCGTACCGAATTTTACTGTTTAGTCCATTAGAATGATTAACGAACCAACAAGTGCAACACTGGAAGAACGAAACACTAATGTGCGCCATATGAAAATCTTTGTTCATTCGTTCTGATGTCGCGGCCACCATTTTAACTATACTAAGAGGAAAATAATCTGGCCATTTTTCCTGCATTAAGAGGAGGGACAATGAGGTAGGTGATCTTCGTTTTTATCAGCCCACTCCTGCCACATTATGCTGAGGGCTTGCCCAATGGCTGTGCTGCATCCTTCAAAGAAAAAGAAGCAGACTAGTAATGAAGAGAACCTATATAAGAGCAGAGCAGGTAGGGGATCCATTCATTTCACAGTTAAGGAGACAGGCTAATGCAACATAGGGGTGGCCCAAAAAACTCGCAAGGGGCTTTAATCAGCTCTGCATTCTGGAGCCTCCATCTGAAATTGAAAGAGTTCTTAAGTATGTCAACTTTCCTAGGTAGGGTATATGAGGAGCTCCCTCTTCTGGAGGAGTGGAATCATGCAGGGACGAGGCTAACGTCAGACAGTCTTTAGTGGTAGGAAATAGGGTGAGGAGCAGGAGAAAGTAGTCAGGGAGTAGGTGGAAGGTGGACAGGGATTGGCTGCAAGCTGCTCTCCTTACTGGAGAAATAGTAACGTGTCCAGGAGACCTGGGTAAGCAGTAATTTATCTGGAAACTCTGGGTCAAATCCAGTTTCCCAATAGCCAGGTATGATGATAATGTATAGTTAAAAATGTTCATACCATCATTTTTGAAATATTAGATGGCATTTGCTTACTATGCATTTGTCTTTTGCATTTGTTTTCTGCATTCAAGATTCAGAACACATTTTCCTTTTAAAAGTGTGTTTTACATCCAAGATATTGTAATCATAATGTTACTTTTCACTCTCTACCTTGCCAGGAAGAACTGTGACAACTACAACTTACAAGTAGTGACTATTCCTTACAGGCATTTTAGATACTCTTTTGAACATACTTCATAGACAATTACCCCGTTAATTGGAACATTATTTCAGCTCGGCACTGCTATCGGAACTGATGGGGGATTTCACTAGAGAGATTTCTGTCTGCTCAAGGAAGCCCATGACTTGTCAGCTAAGCACATCATTAAATAGTTTAATGGAATGAAGACACATATACAACTAATATAAAAAGTTGTCTTCTGCTTTTAGAAAAAAAGATGTGGTTTGCCAAAGCAGGTGCCTGCTTGAAATCGATATATCAATTATGGTCTATACCCCTTTGCATATTTCTTTATTAACGGCTTGGTTGAAAGTATTCTTCTATGTTAATTTTTCTAACCAAAGTCTCATTATGTGTGAAATAAAGCAATAGAGATTTAGAGAGAACGTTGTACTTAAACAACGAATACCCAGCAGGCAGGCACCAGCCAGCAATCTGCTCTGTACTTACTAATTTTGGCTAATCGCTTTCCAAAACCACTTGTGTATTAGGAACAACTTTCCTTGTGGTTAATGCTGTTTTACAATGTGCCATTAAACAGCATAAAACCAGCAGGGCAGACCTGGCAAGGGCCTGTTTCCTGGGGGTTATTTTAGCTTTTTCAAGCGGTGTCTCAGAATTCATGTTCCTCTCTGGTGCTATATATCAGAAGCCACTGAGATATCTAACACTTCCACAGCATACTATGACAAATCTGATATCCCGCAGTAAACATTGTATTGTCCTGACTGTCTTCCACATTATACATATTTTCTTTTAACATATATATATATATAGAGAGAGAGAGAGAGAGAGAGAGAGAGAGAGAGAGAGAGGAGAGAGTCATCCACTAATATTCAAACCCTTGCTAAATAAGAACAAAAAAGGCTAAATATGTATCAAAAATACACTACCCATGTGAGCAGAGTATATTTGTGTAATTTTTGAAGAAAACATCAAAAGACATTTTTTCACAGCCTTTTTTTTTACCAAGGGTGCCAATATCAATGGAGGGTACTGTATATATGATTTATATATTTATTTATAAATATATAAATATATATTGGATAGGCATTCCGAATGACCAAGATGAGAATTCAAGGGGGTTGCTTATTGCACAGGATGTAAGGTAAGGGAGAGTTTCGGTGGGCCCTATGCCCACTCTATGGTTATTTATTTCGTAACCCCTACCCAGCACCCATAGAATAAGGGATGGTGGGGTGGTTGCCAGCTCCTATTTCGTGAATGGTCCATTGTTCTTTTTGTCAAGGTAATTTTGAAAGATGCCAGTTACACGCCCTTGCCTGTAACTTGCAAGAATCTGTGCATCAGTGAATATTGAAGTTGCTTTCTGACTTTAGACAGGTCATGTATTTCCAGTTAATACCATAACTCGACTGACCGCTAGTGAGTAGATCCATTTGTAATGTCGTCATATAAGCTGCATCTTTGTCGAAAAACATATTTCCCCATAGGGGTGCTGCTCTTCCATACCACTATAATTGTGAATATTTGATGATTGTCCTATTCCTGGACTGAACTAGTAATTCAACTAATTCTTCAAAAGGTCTCAAACCAGAGTTTGGCTCTATTCCCATGTTGTTACTATAGCAATTGCACTCATCACTTTGCCAAGAATAATATAGAAACAGTGAAATATAAATCACATCAAGATTCAGTTTCACAGAATTTCCAGAATGTTACATTTGCAAGTAAATTTGGCCTGAGCAATGTGGATAATGCGTTCGTACTCAGGTACCATCTGCTTTCTCGCTTTAAAGATCAGCTTAAAATAAACATGCAGATACTATTGTTTTATTGTTTTATATGTAAAATGTATTTTAATTTAGGAGGATAATACACTTGATGGAAATTTAGTTAAGTGTGTTTGCAATTTTTTCTCTTAGATAATTGTTTTCGAGATATTTGGTTTAATATCCAGGGAGTATCTTAGCAGAGCTGAGTTCAGCATCGTGTGGGATAAATTCTGCATAATAAATTCATTCTTATATAGGAAAAAACTTAGCTGCGGTTCCTCCTATATACAGTAATCTACCATTTTATTCTAAGCTTGGGGAGTTAAAAAGGAAAATAACACAGAAACCTAAAAAAAGTAATTGGCTGCTGCTATGGCAACAATTCATTTTAACCAGTCGCTTGGCCTTGTTTTGCTTGCCTACAACCTAAAAATGTCCTGATACAATCCAAAAATAGCAAGATTTGCCATGCATTACAAATTATTTCTAGGCAGGGTTTAAGTATTCAAAAATAACAGTGAACACTCTATATATATTTATAAAAGTCTTATATACAACAGAGTAGGTGGGACAATGTCAAGGTTAACAATATTAAATTCAGTCAAGAAGTTAAGATCGCTGCTCCTACTGGCATGCATAAAGCTGAAATTAGAATACATAAATATTGCTTTTTAACCTCAGAAAATCATTAGATGGTTTTATTTATCACACTGAGCTACGAAACTATGACATGTAGGATTTGGGAAAGCGACAGCTCCATTTGGGATTTATTATTCCCGACGGAACTAATCAATAAAGCTTACATGTTAACGTTGACATGAATGATTCTATTTTATTACAATTCAGACAATTATTACAATGTCCAGAATCGTTCCAAGGCATCAATAATTATAAAATTGTAAATTGTTTAGTGAATTTCCACTATTGTATTTTACCTAATTGCTTGTTGGAAAACCCCGTATATTTGTGCAGTAAAATGTCTGTCTAGTATGGAATAACCTCTAATAACCTGTGTATCTTGGCAGACAATTATTTTGACCCAAATGACAGGATTCAAGGTTGAACCTGCTGACACCGGTCCAGCAAAAGGGAATCTGGCTGATGGAGTCCTTTGAAAACACATCATTTCTTTAATATATGAAATCAAGGTGGGGTGAAGATTCAAAGTTGCAAAGGGTGAGTCAAGCACGGACCCAGGTAGAGAATAAGAATTGACGTGATTATACATAGAAGGTCATGGATGGTTGAGATGCGTTATTATATTCTTCAAGACATCAGACCATTAGGAGAGTACCATTATTTAATTCAGCCTTTAATCATGTAACCCTAGTACCTGTATCAATATTCATATTGTCTGTCAGATAAGCAAATGCCCAAATAGTAATTTTTCCTTCAGTATGTACCTCCTAATGTAAATTTTCCCTATAAAAATTCCAACTTTACTTATAAATGAAACAGGTTTTGAAGTACTCTGACTTACCAGAATATACTTTTTTTAATCATATAAAAGCCAGTGACCAAGTAGAAACTATTGCATACAAAAGGCAAAGGAAACACCAAGGTTCAGTCCATACATATTTATTATAAACACTGCTGTATAATAAGACTTGTAATCAATAGAACATGACAGCAGCTTCAGTAGAGAGTGGCACTTGTGAAAACAACGGTATCCCCACTTGCACTTCAAGAAGCAGCAAGGAAACCGATAAAAATTCCAACGCTATAATGTGGTGGATAATCAAGAATACAAAAAAGTGAATAATCCATGATGATGTGAAATGTAAAGATATATAAAACACCCTTTGTTAACACACTGACCTCATGTTTATATTACAGGGTGTATTATTATTGTCTTTATTTATATGGGGCCAACAATCTATGTAGTGCTTCTTACAATACATACATTTAAAGGGTATGACAAAACCAGAACTGATAGGCAAAGACGACCCGATACATTAGGTAAAGCTGGAAAGCTAACAATCTACAATTTATAAGTCTGCAATTTTATAATACTTATCTAAAATGTAGATAGCGTAAACTAAACATGTAAAGCTATTTTCCCCTCTGTTTTACACTCTCAGTAGACTTATGCCAAGGTACACAGAAGTCTTTCTAATAGAAGAACTAAATAACGGTGACTTTAGAATTTAGGTATGTCTAAGAGCGAACAGTTTTTTGCTCGCTCTTTAATTATGTTCCTTTTTTCACCGACAGTCAAAGCACGAGTTGATCAAGGTCAAAAAGCAATTAAATGAGCAATCTGTAAGTGATGAATTGTATTCATCATTTTTATGCATAACACTGCCTGGAAAGATGGTAGAGAAACATCAGTCATGATAACTAAACAGTCCTAGTTTGCCTTCCAGTCACATTAACTTACAGTGTGTGTACGATAACATTCACATTTCATTTCCCTGTTCTATGCCTTTAAATTCATGACAGTGTTACTTGGTCATCAGGGTTGCCTAAAAACCACATAGAGTATAGGTACCACCTGATATCTCTTCAGACATTATATGTAGTAACCTATTCATTCTATAATATTATGATACTGCTAGAAACATAGTTCTTCTAGGGCACAGTAAGAGATGGTCCTGTCTGTAAATCTGTTGTCATTATAGTATATTAGGCTGCAATGTCCATTCAGAGGACGAGCAATCAAACAGTGTCTTTCACCTGCTGTAGACCATAAATGTATGATGTTCATGATTAGTGGAAAAATATATAAGCAAGTCCCAGCATTATACATGTTAAATAGCTCCCACATCGCACTGGTTCCCGCTTCAGTGCCAGAGGGATCATGATATCTTAATGCTTCTTGAGCTCCAGGCTCTTCAAATCAAATGTTTGTTGGATTCACTTATTCATTTCATTTCTTGAGGTCTGTGTCATTTCTGGTCCCGGACAGGTGTGAAGGAAACAATGCCTTTCAGCTATAACAAAAGGGTGCAGGAATGATTTGCTTTAACTGTGCCATTATGGGAAGAGATTGTCAGAACCGATTGTGGTAACACAAAATAATTGTAATACAATAAATTAGTATGCAGTAAGGGATATATAACTTGGGCGTCCATTACCTGGTCCTGTTCCGCAACCTCCTCAGTCAGGAAACTGGAAATTACAGTACATTTCAGTTGACATTAAATGAATTGCCATAAACTATGAATCAGCAGCAAATATTTAGAGAAGTAAGAAAATGAATTGAACTGCTGAGATCTTGTTTCCTGCTAATCATGAAGCTGTAAGCTCTAATGAACGGAAGGAAATTCTCCAAGCTGAAATTTTCCCTTTAAAAGGTCAGCATTGCTAATGAAACGGCTTTCAAGTGGAAAAATGTTTAGGACCGTTTCAAAACACATGCCTGCATCTGAGAAAATATTTCATATTTTAAATACAGGCTAGGAAAAGGCAGCCCATCAGCTGTGGTTGCCACACCGGAAGGTCAAAGGCAAGCAAGTACAAAAGTAACTGAATGGTTGCTGGAGGGTTTCTTTTACTCTTTATTGCCTTCGAGGGGAAAACAAATCCCCAAACCTGGAATGAATCCAACTAATAATGATATATAAGGTTGGTAATATCCCCTAGAATTAACAGGTCTAGCCATGTTTCCATCCCCATGACAGCTTTTTGCTAGCTACATTGTTGTTGCACTTTATTTCCCCATATATCTCTAAATCTAGAGCTGAGCATCTTTGTTGAAGTCAATATGGAGCTTTTTGAGTTGGTTGAAGTTGTACACTTATCATACATATGGTGACAATGGTACCAGTTGACAGGTGGAGTGTTTGCCAATTCTAATTATTTTGAATGTCTTTTACTTATGCTGTGGAGTGAAGCTGTAAGAGTTCACGTTAGATTTGTGACTGTTCATTTCTGATCTTTTAATCAACATTACTTCCTTCAGGTCATAAACCCATAAAATATTGTTTCTTTAACAACCTCTGCACCAAAGTTGTTATTGTTATAGCAATCCATGACTCAAGTACAATTCTGATTAACACTCATCATTCTCATATAGAACATTTACAAGGGACAGGCACAGTCTTAGGAGTCCTTGATTCATGGACCTACCCAACCATTTTTCTCATGCACTTATTTTGTTATTTCAATCACAATTTCGTATTCTTAATCTTCTTTTACTATTGCTCAAGCTTACATCTTACATCATACAAGTGGACACCTACAGTGAAGAAGGTGTCTAAGTTTTGAGAATTGATTGTTAATTGCAGCGTAACTATGGTGATAGCTGGAGTGGTGTGCTTCCTGTGAATTACCTCTTAAAATCTCCATCTGCTAAATAAGTCATTTTGTTACAAAATACTTTCTTCAGTAATTATTAGTAACAAAAAAAGTGTCAGCAACTACCTTCTAAATAAGTCCTTAAAATTTGGCTACTATATATGAAAATGCTTCATATATTTGATGAAATATAATCAAAAAGTTGAGTTGCATTAACAGTTGAATCAGCTGATCACACCAACCTGGCTGACTTGGCTAAATCTGATCACTAAAGTGAACTTGGCTGTCAAACTTTCAATTTGACCACAGTTCAAGTTGACTTGCTGGCAAATTCGCTAGACGTTACTATGAAAAAGAAGGCAAACTAATCTAGTTATTAATAATCAATCTGATTGAGGCTGTCAGTTATGGCGAATAAGGGCCCCAGCGCAGCACAATTAATTGGACTCCTGACCCAGGACTCCTACAGGACTGCAGACCTCACGACCAGCTTGACCACTAACTCAATAGGCACCTAACTCAGAGGACCAATTTGACAAGCTTGATGACCAACTCGCCAGAAGAGAGGTTGAACTCAACTACTTATTCACAGTTACCCGGGCTGAACCATAACTCGACTTAAATAAATAAAATAGTCATTGCTCAGCTTATACTGTTTTGTTTGAAAAATATTACATTTTGCTACTAAAGTGAATTGTTTCCCTAATATCAGAAAGAAAATTGTTGTATGTGATTTTAACACCAGTACGAACGGTGAAAGCACATTAATACCTGCACTGATTCTGCCTCTCGGGAGCACAGCATGATGTGCCTGAGCTTTAACCTCTTAATGTCTGCTCAGGCAGCTCTCAACATGATCCAGCAACATCTCTTAGTTTTTATTGGGTTTGTAGCTGGGAAACTTTCTTCATACATACCCTGAGCACACCATACATCACCAAGCTTTTGTTTTATCAACTCTTTCTGACTTCCAACAAATTTGTTTTCATGAGGACCAAGACAGCCAGCAATTCCGAGACCTATTTGTAAATGAATCTCAAGAGCTCAGTATTCTTTAGCCACTTGAAGTTACTTTTCTATCCACCCAGCTGAGTATTAGCCTTAATAAAATAGAAATAAAATGAAGTGCCCCAGCCTTTCTGCCCATTAGATGGTATCTATACTATATCAAATGCTTTGCAGAACTGCTAACCTCTTCCTTTCCATGCACAAGGGAGTGGATGAACCCATAAATCTGATGAGATAAAACAACTGGGGAGATGGAAAACAAAGGTTTATAAGAGTATTATTGATCTTTTGCCCTCTAGCAGTGTATGCGAATAGTAAAAATAGATACCAGGCATAAACTTATGGCTGTTTTTCATACAGAAGGGATTAAACATTGGGCTCTCTGCCATTTGTAGTAAATACACCGTCTCAGATCTGTCAATTTATTCTTTCCCTGGAAGGTTTATTCACTTGGAACACACAAAGCTGTGTAACAAACTATGGTAACAAACTAGAAGTGTTTGTTTTGGTCACATTCTGAATGCAACACAATTTTGCATGTCTAAAGATTTATTATAGTGAGGAGTTGGTGGGTTTTAGGGTACTAGAAATGGTGTTTCTAAACATATGTTAAAAGTGTTATTAGACGCTATAATAAGCATCTACATTTCTAACCCCACTCCACTGTCATGGTTCCCTCTATCAAGTTTCATTTTCCTTGTGGAAACTGTGAAGAAGCAGGAGGCTAAGGCATTAAATTATCACATGTCTGGCAGAAATTCCAGGGTGCTATGGCACCTGTGTTATTAGAACGTGATCAGACCTGTCACTGTAACAAGACCAAAGTAACAAGAGTAAAGTATTAAACGGGGTTTATAACTTTAAAAAGGTAGAACCAGTGGGATAACCGCATATAACCATTCAACATCCAGGACCAAATGGCAAAGCTGACATGGTTCGTGGAGGCTGAACGCCAGGCGATCATTTACTTCCAGTCAATTACTAATTAATGAAGCACTGAGCTGCAGCAAGTGAATGCTCAGCTGTGATTACAGAGTACATTTTAATTTCATATCACAGAAGAATTAATTTCTGGGCAACTTGAGAGCATTGTATTTAGAAGTGATGATTCTTGATGCTGCTGTAGGTGCGGGTCTGAGGTTGTCAGGAAGAATGGCTTTTATCACATGCTGACAATGGTCTTCGGCCATGGGCACAGAATAGGGCCAACAAGTGTACAAAACAACCCTCTTTTCAGTTCCATCAACTGCTTATGGAGTAGATGCTGATGAGATCTGATGTTACATGAGACTTTAGCTTTTTAGCCTTCAGGTACAGCAGTACTACAGAACTGTTACAGAAACATCAAATAAAATATAAATGTAACCCCTTCAATGTCAGATAATGCAGTATCGGAATTGCCTATTTACAGTATTTTTCAATATTATTAACAGGATTTAACTGGTCTACCAGAAAAAATCATTGAAGGGAAAACCTTTTGTTTTTCTCTTTATGGGCATTTCACCATTTTTGTCCAGTAAATGTTGAACATTTCAGAATATAATATTTATTAATACGATCAATGGGAAAAAATATTTTAATGTGTATTTTTCGATCTCTTCTGTATTATACCTTATGACAGAATACCTGAAACATCTTTATTAACACAATATGATATCATACAAAAAACTGACATTGAAAAGATGCACTTAATCAATAATGTGACTTAATAGGAGCTATGTAGGAATGTGCTGGAATTGCCAAATTATCTCATTTCAGGTTTTTTCTTATCCTCAATGTTAGGGTTGCAAGAAGATTTATCAATGACGGTGGGCTGGTTAATGAAGAAAAATCGGAGGTAAAGACCAGTATTGGCATACTGTCTATTACATGTTTTACACCATTTTTCATGTTTCTGTAAAGTGCAATTTTAATAAGCCTCCTACATTGTTTGCATGAGATTTTAATGATTATACCAACTTTGTTAATAATGAATATTAGCTGAATCTTTTTCCCAATGGAGTACAAATTCGAGTTAGGTAAGTGTATCTCCAACTTTTCCCAACCAAGAACCAAATGTCTTACATATCAAGGATCCCTAATATCAATCTTTCCTAACAGTAGATTCCTCTTAACACCATTAAAGTAAGCTGTGTTCTCAGGGACTCCCCTAACAGAATATCCGCCACAACAGATTAATAAGGAAAATGCTGTATTGGTCCAAATTAAGGTCTTTAGTTGAACGTGATAGCTTTTATTGGCCAACACAGAAAAATCTGTCAAAAAAGCTTTTTGGACCTTGGAGATCTCTTCTTCAAAGACAATTCTAAGAAGTCCTTCAAAGTCATGAAGGCGTATAGCAGTATACAACTTGACGCTATAAAAGGTATTAGTACTGACAGATTAAGAAACTTTTCTATTACCCTTCTGCTTTCATCTGAATAAAATTTGTTTGAGGCTCCAAAAACTTCTGTAGCTTTACATATTTTTCTGTGTTGATTCAATGAAAGTTCTAAACTTCACCAAAATACTTCTGCCACTTTCTGGGATCCTGTTGGTAACTGTAATGTCCACCAAGATGCTCTGATACCTCCACAGTTGCAAAAAATAACCCAGAAGCAAATGGATTCCATTGAAGATGGATATATTCATTTGGCAACGTATATCAGCTTCTTAACGCTTTAAATATAAGAGAGGTGAGAAACAAATTGTATCCCAACTTATTACACTCCAAAGGTTACAAAGCACACACATTTTAACACTGAAGCAACAGAAACGCTGCTCCATTGGCAATTATTTGTATCATCCAGAAGTTTCATCATGGGTTGCTAATAAATCACGGTTAGTCCTCATTTGTTCAACACAAGATAACTGTACAAGATGTTTTAAATGATCCACCCTTTCTCTGTCCTTCCAGAGAGCCTAATGATCATCCCATTTTTGCTCTAAACAGAAGCTAAATACCACTCGCTGTCCAAAGAATTCTTCGTTGCTATTAATCTTCACCTGGCGGCATGTCTGAACATGTTTAAAGTCCTTTTCTGCAATAGAATTGTAACATTGGCTCTAAAAACCAAGAAAATCATTCAAATGTGAAATATCTGATGTATTTCAAAAAGGAATACCATATTTTTACATTAATTGACAGTAAACAGAATGGATATCTATCAGTCTTTGTCTAACTTTCTTTCCAAATGGATAAACCAACCGGCTATTATGCTTGACAAAAGACAGAGCTATTATTAATGAACGCAGCTACACGATGCTAGACTTTTCATCTCTGGATTCATGTGCGCCACAATTAATGTGGGATCCATGCAGTAGAAGGCTTCTTTGGTCTGATTGGTAATTCTGCAGAGTTTTTCCTTTCAGTCTCGCTAGATCATTTCATCCATCATTTTATTTCTTGGGGAAGAAATTATAGAACAAAAGGTCTGTTTCCAACCTACTGTGGTTCACAGACGTGGTCCCTATATGCAAACGATATTATAGCATATGAGCCACAGAATATCTGCCAACTTTTGCTATGTCCTATTTATGTTATAATTCATGTTTTTTTTACATTTGTTGAAATAAATAGAAAATATCAAATATGTATGTATTCTCTCCCAACAAAAGAAACATACATGTGAGATATTTTACAGAATCTTAAGGAGGTCCATGGAAAAAAATCTTTCCTTAGCCGCACACATCCTACTTAAATAATTGTAGGCAACATTGCATTGTTAGTGGGAAAATATGATCACATAATACTTTGCCAGAGACACTGAAACAGCATCATAAAAAATGCAATTACATCTAGTATGGGGACATGAGTTACCTGCTGTTTAATATCATTATATGAATACATTTGTGGTGGGTGGTTTAGGGTTCTGTGACCTTACATGAAATGTTTACAGCCTAGGAAATAAAAAGGACATATTAAAATAATTCTAATGTCTAGAATTTCCAAAACTGAAGCTTCTAGGCAGATGTGAACATGAATATATTTTGTATACGTATTTTAATACAACTGTACAGTGTGCTAAATTTATATGGTTTATATATTTTATTGTATTTTATAATATGTTTTATATGCTTCAATGTATATGGTTTCATGCAGGAAAGGCCATCTGGGCTTGGTATATTTAAGTCTATATGGGGTTAGCGCAGCCCTTGCATACAGTTTTTCCCTAATCCCTGACATAAACCACACTCTCTGGCAGCCAACCCTGGCAAGTACATAGATATGTAAATATCTACTCATATACTATAGCACCTATATGGGTAAAACTCTCAACTTCAGCTGGCTTCTTTCCTTGGTCATGATGGGGTTAATACATACTCTAGAATAGCACACTGGAAACAAGTTATTCGCTTCTAAAGTGTATCTCATTCACTACGTTCTTTACCGTGTTTATCAAAGCACTAACAATACACAGATAAGTCGGAATCTTTTTGCCCATCAGACCAGACTCCTGTGACCGAGGCTGACAGATGTTTACTCACGGCTCCCGAATTCATTAAAAAACATTAGCAGACCATCTTTCCTGAACCAAGAAAAAAAAAAGGGAAAAGCTCTAACCAGGAATCAACGTGCCGTTTCTAAACACTTGTCGCTTGTTGGGACTGCCCTCGTTATCACAACAAGATATCGGAGAAACAAACAACAGAAATTAGAAATTAATTAGCCTGTTAAAGTACTTGAGATGTAGGCACAGCAGCCATGCGCCATGTGTATCATATGATCTCCTCTTAAACCCCAGAGGAGCTTTCCTTTAGGAGTCTGATTGCTCTGTTAGAGCACGGGTTATTATCACCATAGATATATGTTGTATATGTTGTATACTTATATATAAGTGAGCATCTATACAATCAAATGGCAAGCCTTTAACCCATTCAGTCTCTGGGTTTTTGGCACCTTAAGTCCTGGAGCTATTTTGCCAATTTTGCCATATTTTGGTTCACCCATTTTTCACAAAAACTAAAAAAGAAATAGATTTTCTTCTCATAATCATCACAAAAAAGTTAAATTGACAATAACACCTTAAATTCAGGTGTCCTGATTTAGGAAATGCCTTACATGCATAGGTTTTCTTTGCTTGGACATTACAGTTGAAACATGCACATTACCGATTCCAAACATGACATTTTCACATTTTGCTTTAGCGCCCTTATGTCGCATTTGGGGCTGTTTAGCACCAACTATATAAAATTATATATTTCTGCAAAGAAGACACCCCAGTGTATTTCATCAAGTGCATTTGGACAATATCCATGAAACTATTTGGTCACCAATGACTGCCAGTCAGCAATGGCAATAATTCTTTTGCACTTTTTTCAAACACTGTGTTCCTTAGGATTTTTTATGTCCGCGGGTTATGTGTTATGGCAGAGATAGCCAGCCAAACTTGTTGCTATACAACTTTTACGCAACACTTTGGGTGCTTTGACTGGATATTCAGCCTTGAAAAGGCCAAGGGACTCGTCAACTGCAATGTTCTGCTCATGGATATACTTCAACATATTTATTGCAAAAAAATAATTAAAATGGGCCCCAACGTATCAAATTGGGGGTCATCTCTAGGAGGGGGGAATTAGGAGTCATCATTAAAATTGAGGCATCTAAGGAGGTCAAAGCATCTTGTCCTGGCCATAATACGGGAGAAAACGGGGATTCTCAAAATTAGGTCTGTGCTCCAGTATAAGCATATGGTAGGTTTTTTGTCAAGCCTATTCGGAGTTCTTCCTTATTGTGGCAGTGGCTTTATGGAGGGCTAGCCATGCACACAGCCAAGCTGTTGAATGGGATGTGGCTAGCCAGAGAGGCAGGTCATTGGGGAATGAAAGGGGAATTGGGCAGGGAACAATGGTTCACCTAGACACTGCAGGTCCTACCCAAAGGTGGTTCCCAGGTATGGCGTTTTACACATACTTGAGCTTTTGGTTAGTTTGGGTTTAGGTACAATATCCAGGGGCAAAACATTTACAGGGACAGAAGTTTAAATTAGGGGAGGGTACCTTAAAAATTGGATCATCTGGTCACTTTATGCCACCAGCATTAGCCATGTAGATGTGTGTCCTTAAATTATTTCTCTCCTTTGGAGGCAGCTGACTTTGGGAACATCCCACACCCCGCCATATCCTTTATCACACCCCCTAAAAATACACCTCTTTGTCCAGTTGAAATGAATTGTATCCATTGTAAACAGCACAAAAAAACACATGTAAGAAGTGCCTAAAACAAATGTTTTTGTAAATTGAGTGGCAAAGAACACACTTCACTGCTTCACTAAGCAACGGAATTGAACTTTTATTGCCATCTTACAGTAAAGGGTATTGGAATGGTTTTAAAGCATTAATTTAAAGTGCCCTGGGGCGTAAGATATACAGTCCATAACTTTTTAAACACTACATCTGTTTATAATATTTTAATGCATCTTCTCTAAATGCGTGTGAAGATCATTAAAAGGTCATGAACAGAAAGATTTAAGATTGTGAAATCTAAATATTATTTGCTCCTGGTTTTTAAAATCCATAAAATTAATAGCAATTTCTGGATTAAGAGCATACCTCCCAAATATCCAACTTTTCACTGGACAGACCTGATTTTAGGGCATTCATCGCATTGTCCCATCAATGGGTCCCAATGTCCCAAGGGTCCACTGACATTTGCCCTGGCCTCTTCTAGCTCTACCCTGCCTTTAGTTCTGCCCCTGCTACCCTCACCGCAACAAAGATGTCCAGCTTTGGACATCTGAAATGTTTGCTCAGATATTCAGAGCATCAAAGAAATGATTAGTGACAGATGGAAAGCCTATTATTTTTCAGTGAAACATTTATATAAGATTATAGTGGTTTTTCATTTATAGATTCGGTTAGTAATTTATCTCACAAAGTTCTCTGTCTTCCCTCTACTCCTCGAAAAAGATGTTATCTTCCACTCTATGTCTTCTGTTTTATTTATTTAATTATGTTCTTAAAAAGAAACACAAATGGGATGCTCGAAAATTTGTTTGGGTTGTAGATCACGGCAGATGGTAATAGCTGCCTTCATTTTCCCAAAAGTTTTCGCAGCTCTTTTTGAACCTAACACCGAGCCAAGATGTTTCATTTCAGTAGTGCGCTACTCCAACAATATGCGCGTCCCGTAAAAGACATCTGGCGAGCCAACAGCTATTCAAAGCCGTACTGTAATCAAATCAGCACGTCTTCCGATATTCATACATACAATCAAACACGACCTGATGTGCGTTTTCCAACACAACGCGGCCAGGAAAATAACATTTGTGAATGTTAAGAAAGCATTATCTCCTTCAAAAGTCAGCAAAAAATGCCAACTCCTGCATGCCCTACAGAAGATCGTTATTCAGATGATGTACAGAAATAATTAAAGATTCTAATTGATTTTCAGTCAACAGAGGAGGGAGCAGATGTTCACTACAGAGTTGAGGTCATTATCCTTTTGTCAAATATCACCATGAAGAATGGTAATTTGCTCATAATTATAATAAAGAAAGCAATGAAATTTAATTTAGTGCTCCGGCCATCTCAGTATGTGGTCGGAGTCTTTACTTGAATCTAACAACAAAACAGCCGTTACCAGTGAGCCGGATTATAGTAAACAATGTAGAGGGTTATATTAACTTAACTTGTAGGTATTTCAACTGCTACATGAATCAAATGTCCAAATTAAGTACATATGTTCCATTCTATTGCAACATAAGTACTATTTGCTTTCAAGTAATATACAAGATGAGGGGCAACGCATTCAAATTCCATGCTCAAGCAATTCCCTAATTAGGAAAGCAAATTAAAATGACAAGCCAACATATATATATATTCAAAGTATTATGACTAGGACATATTCACATGGGCCCAAGCCATGGATAAGAAGGTACAGTCAATGGTTTCAAACCTCACACTTAGTTGGCCCCACATAAAGACATTAAGCTAAATCTGTAGGGTTATCTTTGTGCATAAGAAACTGACCAGGACTGGTTCTCCCCATTGCATAGTTGAGTCAGTCAGCTAAAATGTTTCATAGGCCAAACAGAGTCAGTGTCTGGGTGATTATAGCCGAGCAATACTTTTGTTTACCATAAAACAGTATGACAAAGGTGGCCATGTGGATTGGGCTAGGATAACAGAGCTAAAACATATACAGATTATTCATATGTGGCTGAAAACACTATAAGATGTAAAATTGTTATAAAAAAGAAAACCGCAGAATATTTTTGAAAACTCAATTTAATGTCATAGTAGTAATAAAAAATTGGCAATGGTTTCCCTTTGAGTAATCAGTATTTAGGATAAGTTCGCGGTAGTAGTTATAATACTATTTTAATGCTGTATGAATTTTAAGACACAGCGAGGCAACCAGGAAGTAAAAGACTTAAAGTGCGACTCTTTCCATACCATAACACCGAGTTAACAATAATTCAGAGTTTAAGAAGAAATGCGTTAGTACTTGCTTTCCCCGAGCATCAGTTTCTCTTTTGAGATGACGGCGGACTCGTTTGATACGCCTAAAACTAATTGTCTGCCTGTCCTGCGGAATCGGCATGAAATGATATTACCGATGTGATATTAGCAGCTTGTTCACTTCCTTGACCTAACAAGGGATGAACGAAGTTGCAGCCATGCTTGTTGAGGCAGTTTCATTTGGAAAAGCATGTAGATTGTAATTCAGAAATGGTCCCTGCAGCACTGGAGCAGTTACACGCCGTTACAACGGAACAGCACCGTAGATTGCCGTCCCTGTTGAAAAGACGGAATGTAATGTATTCTATCCCCCCCGGCGCCAGTGTTCATGGCTTGTGTGATTAAAGCAATCTGCAGGTAGCAAAAGTGCTCCTAGCACACTATCTCGAGACCTAAAACCTTCCTGGGATTTGCATTTTACACAATTTCTTTCTACGGAGCACATAATCTCTTTTGTCATTTTGAACGAGCTACAGATCCATTTCAACCTTCGTAAAGACTTTTATTATTATTAATTCACAAAAATGCATTGCTTAAAAACACATAAAGCTATTAAGGCTCGCAGGTACCTGATTTTAATGTTTACTCCATAAAAAAGTAATGAAAAGTTCCATTACTAAGAAATACGTCTTATGCAAAACCACAAAGATTAATAGAACATCTTCGAATGCCAAAACCCAACATTACATTTTAGGGGGAGGGTGTTTTATGTTTATCATAGTAAATAGATGAGGAAGATATAAATTCTAGGCTTCACAACGTCATGGTTCCTGATACCAGTGACACGGTGACTTTATATCATATTTCACCCATCGAAGCCCTATTTTGGACAACGCACATGGAAAGCTTCCAGCAGTCCAAATGGCAAGGACATGGGAGCGCTGCCCATAAAATATAAGTGCGTCTGTCAGGATTGTCCTAGGAAATTAGAGACTGTTGGCAGATATGCACAAGACATATGTGTTTATGGCATATAATATATAGGATTGATGGACAATGTTTAGCAATAGAATACTTTTCTAGATTGGTCCCGCAAGATAAGGCGAAGGGGTAATAGAGAAAAGACGAGATGAGGCAACAAAACTAAATGGGGTAAATAATTCTGACTTGATCCTAAGACAGGCATTGATATGTACTCCAAGAGAAATTGATCTTTTTTTGCCTGACTGCTTATATTCCAAGAGAAATTGATTTTCTTTGTCTGACTGCTTATATAACCAGACTTTGTCTATGCACCCCAGGAGGAAAAAATGATATTTTTTAATTCAAATAAGAGGAGCTAAATTGGAAGTCCAATACGCTCACACTTCAATTTTTCCTCTACTAGTTGGCACTTTAGAAAGAACTTGTTTGTTTTTCTGTGGGTTTAGCAATAAATTCTATTATCATCAGAAGAGGATGCATCATCAATATAGCCAGCCTAGTCTATTGATAAATTAAAGAAAACGAAACATTGTTCTTGACTACAGTATAAAAAAAAACAAATATTTTCGGTATTCAATATAGCGATTGAGAAGCAATTTCAGTGAACCAAAATGAAATGCGGAAATTAATTAAAACTATTCGGTGCTGATATTGAAAACAATATAATATGAGAATAAGTCAGAAATATGATGAAAAGTAGAATTGTTAGTATGACTTTTTAAGTTCTGATGCTAAAGGAATCAGAGTTAGGAATATGTATTCTTATTGTAATCACTCATCTGTACAATAAGCCAATGCCGGAAAATAAAACTCACGATAAAACCAGAGCTTGATAAATAGTGTCAATTAAGAAAAGAAGAATTGGAGTTTTATGCTAATAAATAAAAACACGGTTATAGAGTGTGACATGCTGTAGCGAGAGTCAAGCAGCGACGGACGCAGCCGTGTCATTCTTCACACTCCCATCCTCTGACAATCTTTTGTAACTGATGATTCCAAGAAAACAGATTTGCAAGCTGTAAATGAGGCACAGTAAAGGCTTATGTATAGCGAGGCACCTGTAATGAAGGTTTGCCTCGGCTCCCCAGCACAACTGCCTCCCCTGGCAAAATACCCAATCATTTCTACAGCCAGACGGATGTTAGGTCTTAGAACAGGACTGCAATGCTGACACTCAGGGGAGTCGTACCTATCATCCAGCCCTCTGTTATTTTGATGAGCTTCAGAAGAAAGTCATAAAAGCTATTACACAGGAGGTCCTTGTGGGCTTTGGAGGGTTGTCTACGTGACTTTTTTCAAAGAAGGTTTAGGTGAATAATGCTTGATACAAAAGCCTGGATGACATGCAAATGGCTATGTAATACTCATTGATCCCACGGGGAGAAGCTGGGAGGATGCACCATGCTTCTAAATAAAGGTCTCCTCAGACACCATCTATCAAGATGTTGAGCGGATGTATGATATAAACTGTTAGCCATGTCCAATGTCCTTAGAAACTTGTAATCTTTGTAACGCAAATATCACTGGGTATATCACTGCATCACTGTATATCACTGTGAGACTGTATGCGGGGGCCGATAACACTGCATTGACTACTCAAGTGATCACAGTCCCAGGACCCTACTTAACCTTAAGCGCATAAATGTTGGTTTCCATGATTAGCACTGCAGGGTCTTATGATAGAAACACCAATGCATTATGTTAGTGAATTATAGTGACCTATTAAGCTGAAAAAATTACCTAGGACATACATGCTCCATACTAACTTTGGCTTCTAGAAGCATGCATAGCTTTATGGGGCTATAGTGGCATGCATATATGCCATAACAGTAGGTGCCATGAAGTAAATTTAACTTTTATGGGATCTCATGTAGAAAAAGAAATAAAAAAACACAACTATTATGCACTTACATATTATATAGGTATTATTTAGTTGAAACGTTACTATTTTAACTATTTAACTACACGATATTGGTGGTAGTGTCCTATTATGAACAACACTGCCACAAGGGTGTGTATTATGTGCTGGAGCTTTGAGACATTAACGGCAGTCACTATACGACATATTGTACAGTAGAGTCACTGCTTATAGAGTGCTGGGACTTTATCCCACAAGAATCTACAACTTCACAGCACTAATCAGCTATCACACCACATAAATGCGTCACCGCCTAACTGATTTCCATATATTCCCATATGTTCCTCATCTGAGACGTTCAACGGCCTCTTGGGCATTCTTGGGTCCACTGGACTGTGCTTCTGCATTCTGACGAGAAGGGTTGATATAACAAGGACACAGTAAAGTAATCTATCCCCTGGGATACATATAGTTCCATTCATTTTCTGTACAATGATCCCTTTGTCCGATGGGACATTTCAGTGCACCTGGAAGCAGAGGAGAAAACCCCTACCTTAAAGAACATCACTGACGGTTCCAATACAGGACGTGATATATTTGTGAACCTGAAGCGTGGGCTAAGCCCTTGCCTGTCTTTTATGTCTGGCGTGAAGAAGCACTTTATAACTAACAGTAAAGTTAAGTAGCTAGGAGTAAGGGTATGTGCGGGAGGGGAAGCCTTTTTAGCAATATAAGCTTTAAAAGCCGATTCCCCGCTGAGATAATCGTTTTGTACTGATAGAGAGCACAGAACAAACAGAGGATCTCTGTAGAGGCATCATACCGGGCTCCCGTGAAGGACCTCAACTACACTGGAGTCCCGTGTCTGTAACAGGCTCTTTGTCTACAATTGCATTGAGACATTTTTAGTTTTGACACAATAGGACAATCTAGGGGGGCGTGGCTAGCCGTCGGAGAAGATGGACGCTTAGGTGAAGAGCTCCGTCGCGGCCCTAACCGTTTTTAGCCATCTTTAGCCATCCTGCACCATGGGCAGAAATAAAAAGTTATCTGACGGCTCAGAGACCCCTAAGGGCAAAGGCAAAGCGCCCTCGACCTCCTTGAGGGAATATTTTCAGACGCCACGAGACCTGTCTACACTGCCTCCTGAGGGCCTTGAGGCTCCCTCGCCTGCGAGTACAGTGGGCACCGAGGACAGCAGGCAGAGCGGGGGTGAGGATGTCCCCTCCGATGTTCGAGGCCAGGACACTGTGCTCCGTCTGTTTTCATCGGCCCCGTGGAAGGAAGACTTCAGTACCCTCATCACGGAACTTAAGCACGTGGTGAGGGATGAAGTGGCGTCGTTACGTGCGGACTTATTGGGCCTTGACAAACGCCTTACCATCCAGGAACAGGAGTCTACCCGCGTGGCGCATAACCTCAAAAACGTGGCAAGGGTTTCCTCTCAACATACGCTTTACTTGGCGGATTTTAGACGGCGATTGGAAGATCTCGACAACAGAGGTCGGAGACACAATATCAGGGTCCGAGGCCTACCTGAGGCGCTCTCCCAGGAGGGTGAGGACTTATTCCAGTTACTTACCGTCCTTTTCAACACGCTCCTCAACAGGCCCCCAGAGACGGTGATTTGTATGGACCGTGCTCATAGGGCTTTGCGGCCGCGTGGTCCTCCGTCGGCTCCCCCTCGAGATGTCATCTGTCACCTGGTGGACTTTCGGCTGAAGGAATCCATTATGCGGCGAGCGAGGGAGGTGAGGTCTTGGCCTTATGAAGGCCATGATATCTCCTTTTACCATGACCTCTCTGATCTCACACTTCAGACCCGACGGCTATTGCGACCATTGACGAGCGAGCTGCAACGGAGAGAGCTGCGATATAGTTGGGGCTACCCCTTTAGCCTGAATGTACGGGTTAACAACTCCGTTAAATCGCTGCGCTACTTCCATGAGCTACCGGAGTTTTTGGAGGGTCTGGGCATCTCTAATCTGCCCATTGAGGATTGGGGTTTACCGGAGCTACGCTTCCCCTCGGACCGCATGGATCGCCCTTCCCGCAGACGGCGTCAGGAGTCATCTAGAACCAGCAGTTCTCCACGACCGCCGGATTCGGCTGCTGGCTCTCGTCGTGTTGCTGATCCCCCGGGACGCTTTCTGCGAGAGGAGTGAGGGTTATCCCGAGTAGTGAGTAGTCCCCCTGAGGGACATCGTTGTCTGCGGCCCTTTGTTTTGGGCTCCCGTTCTGGGCCTTATACTATGTTCATTTTGGCCTCGGCTGGCACACCTCATGGCCTGCTATATATTACATGGACCTTACCTGGTTAGTTTCCAGCTTTGGGGGGGGGTTTACTTTTAGGCCCCATTTGAGACTATTTGGGCCCTGCCACGTGGTTTTTCGCCGGCTACAACATGGCGCTGAGACTATACGCCTGGGACTTCCATTTACGCCGCCACGTGTGTTTGCGGGCGGTCTCGGTCTCCAGCTTTATGATCCTCGCTTCATCTACCACAGTGGATGTGTCTTTTATCTGTGCTGGCTAGCCCCCTGTGGCCCTGACTCTGAGGATGTTCTGGTTGTAGTTTTATGGTGTTATTATTATTTATGGTGTATTATGTCATGGAAACCGTTCTGTGTGGCATGTTACTGCTGGTTTTTTTTTTTTTGTGTGCACCTGTGGTTAAGCAGCGCTGTTGGCGCTTGCTCTGCCGTTCTTACTCGTGCCTCTCTTGCTCTTGACACTGCACACCCACACACCACGGTCCTGGGCGTGGTTTATCTCGATTGCCCATTTGCACTACACAGTTCATGGTTGGCTTTGGTCCCTCTACCGCTACGACACTGCTGGGGCCTTGGTTTATCGGGCTTCTCCATCTGCAATACGTCTTGTACGTATGCTCCCGATGTACACACACACATGCCAGGTTATTGAGGCTCTCTTTATACATCACCACGCATTATGTATTTATTTCTTTATTTCTTTCATTTTGTAG
>VKOC01014661.1:0-12085 GCA_009364415.1 Spea multiplicata
TACCCTTCCTCCTCTCCGGTTACCAGCGATCATGCCCCCTCCGGAAGAACCAATGCAGATCGGAGTGGCTCGCGGCCCATTATCCGAAGCTGAGAGAACCCACCGTCGGAGGAACAACCTGTGCCTATACTGTGGTGAACCCGGGCATCTGATCCACTCCTGTCCTCGACGCCCTCCTAAGGGTAAGCCCACACATACTACAGTTTGCTTGAGTTCATTTCCTAGAGATGGGTCTCCTCACTTATCCATTCCTTTGTTTTTGCAGTGGACCAGTAATTCTACTACAGTGTCTGCCATCATTGACTCCGGTGCCAGTAGCTGCTTTATGGATCAAGACTTTGCCAAACAATTGCACATACCCACATTGACCAAAGCAGCTCCAATACATATCCAAGTAGTAGATGGCACTCCGCTATCCTCGGGACCCATTACTCAAGAAACACCACAACTCCAGGTACTACTGGGAAATAATCATATGGAACATCTGAACTTTGACTTGATTCCATCACCTATGTTCCCGATTATTCTCGGACTATCCTGGCTGAGGCTTCATAATCCTACAATAAACTGGGCCACAGGCACCCTCTCCTTCCAATCCTTTTTTTGTCGCACTCGTTGTCTCTCCCATCGCCAATCACTCCTGCTACTCCCCGACGATTCGTCCTCCTCTCCGATCCTACGTCTCCCCAAGCAATATGCAGAATTCAGTGACGTGTTCGATAAAAAGGGAGCTGACTCTCTTCCTCCCCAAAGGACCTATGATTGTCCTATCGATCTTCTCCCAGGAGCTCCTATTCCCTTTGGCAGAATATTTCCATTATCGGAACCTGAACTACGTCACCTCAAAGACTATATCCAAGAAAATTTAGCCAAGGGTTTTATTCGTCCGTCTACCTCCCCCGCCGGTGCAGGAATCTTCTTTGTTGAAAAAAAAGATGGCAGTTTACGCCCTTGCATCGACTATCGTGAATTGAACAAAATCACTATAAAGAACAGATATCCGTTGCCCCTTATTCCTGAACTTCTGGACCGATTGAAAGATGCACACATCTTCACTAAGATTGATCTCCGGGGGGCTTACAATCTAGTTCGTATACGGAAGGGAGACGAGTGGAAGACCGCCTTTCGAAGTCGCTATGGACACTTTGAGTACCTTGTAATGCCTTTCAGGTTATGTAACGCCCCCGCAACGTTTCAACATTTCCTAAATGACGTGTTCCGGGACTACCTTGACATCTTCCTGGTAGTCTATTTGGATGACATCCTCGTTTTCTCATCAACTCTGTCTGAACATCGAGACCAGGTTAAACTGGTCCTCAAACGCCTACGCTCACATCATCTCTATGCTAAACTAGAGAAATGCCAATTCGAATCCTCCCGAGTAGAATTTCTGGGGTTCATTATCACGCCGGGGAATCTACAAATGGATCCTAAGAAAGTGTCAGCAATACTGGAATGGCCGATACCCTCTGATAAAAAAGCGATCCAACGCTTCATCGGCTTCGCGAATTATTATCGCAAATTCATTCGAAATTTCTCTCATGTCATTGCACCCATCACGAGACTTACTTGCCAGTCCTCTCATTTCGCATGGTCCCCCGACGCTCAGAAAGCATTTGACATCTTGAAACGGTATTTTACCACGGCTCCTATCCTCATCCAACCTAACGTTGCCGACCCCTTTTATGTGGAAGTAGACGCTTCGGATGTAGCCGTAGGGGCAATCTTATCCCAGAGACATGGAGAAAAACAGAGTCTACACCCAGTAGCCTACTACTCTCGCAAACTCACCCCTTCAGAAATGAACTACAGCGTGGGGGATAGAGAATTGTTGGCCATCAAGCAGGCACTAGAAGCTTGGCGTCATCTTCTCGAAGGTACCATACACCCCGTGACGGTTTATACCGACCATCGGAACCTCGAGTATCTTCGTTCTGCACGTAGGTTATGCCCGAGACAGGCAAGGTGGGCTCTCTTCTTTACAAGATTTAATTTACACATCACCTACCGCCCTGGATCCCGAAATATTAAAGCGGACGCCTTGTCCCGAATACCAGTTACTTCGCATCACCCTAAGAGTCAGTTCGATACCATTCTCCCATCCCATTTGTTTCTCACCCACCAACCACCCCTTATGGACTATATCCGTGCTTCATCCCGTGGCGTCTCAATACCAAGAACACACCCTCCTATCCGTCGTACCAGGAACCTTTTCTATTATCGTAACATGATATTTGTACCACGACCGGCCCGTCTAAGGGTACTACAAACCTGTCATGACTCCCTCCTTTCTGGACATGGGGGCATTAAGAAGACCCTAGATCTTGTCCGACGTCATTTTTGGTGGCCTTCACTGGATCAAGACGTTACCTCGTTTGTCCGCTCATGTACCACCTGTGCCCGAACCAAGACCACACGCAAGAAACCGGTAGGCCTCCTCCGCCCGTTACCTATTCCGTCGGTTCCCTGGTCGAAGATTTCTATGGACTTTATTGTAGATCTACCACCCTCAAAGAAACACGACACAATAATGGTGGTGGTAGACAGATTTACTAAGATGGCACATTTTATTCCCACCATTGGTATTCCCTCAGCAGCAACCACGGCCACCTTGTTCCTGAATACAGTTTTTCGGCTCCATGGACTACCACAGACCATCACCTCTGACCGGGGGGTACAATTCACATCACGCTTCTGGAAGATCTTCTGTCGAAGTCTACACATTCGTCCCACGCTGTCCACGGCATTTCATCCTCAAACCAATGGTCAAACAGAACGTTTAAACCAAATACTGGAACAATATTTGAGATGTTACACCACTCACCTCCAGAATGATTGGCTTCAGTTCTTTCCCTCTGCGGAATTTACCTACAACAACCAAAAACAACGTTCCATACAAATGTCACCATTTTTTGCAAACTACGGCTACCATCCTACCATGATTCCGGGCCTACCTACCGGACCTATGGTTCCTGGAATCACGGACCGAGTCATCACTCTCGCCAGACAATTTCGAACCCTGAAAGAGAACTTGATCAAGGCTCGTAAAACATACAAATTATATGCAGATCGTCATAGATCCAGCCCACCTACCTACCGTTGCGGTGACAAAGTCTGGTTATCCACAAGTAACCTGCGCTTGCAGGTGCCATCGAAAAAATTAGGACCCAAGTTTATCGGTCCTTATGTCATCACTAAAATCATCAATCCAGTAACAGTGCAGCTGAAACTGCCCGCTACATGTCGGATTCATCCCGTGTTCCACGTATCTCTAGTCAAGCCATGGGTAGCTAACCCTTTTCCTGGTCGTGTACCTCCTCCGCCTGCTCCTGTTGTCATCGATGGGGTGGAAGAGTATGTGGTACAAAAGATCGTTGACTCCAGGATCCATCGTGGACACTTAGAATACCTGATACACTGGAAGGGGTATAGTCCAGAGGAAAGAACCTGGGAACCGGCAGATCAAGTGCACGCCCCCGTCTGTATTCACAGATTCCACAAGC
The DNA here is from genome assembly GCA_009364415.1 of Spea multiplicata. Classification (NCBI taxonomy): domain Eukaryota; kingdom Metazoa; phylum Chordata; class Amphibia; order Anura; family Pelobatidae; genus Spea; species Spea multiplicata. The sequence goes on from VKOC01014661.1 coordinate 3,504, forward strand.
TGCATCCTCTCAAACCGGGTTCTTCACGCCCCCAGAGGTCGCGTCTTGCGGGGGGATCCTGTAAGGCACTTACCTGGCAGCCGCGGGGAAGCTCCTCTCCATCCTCCCGGCAGAAACGCCGGCACGGGTCCCTGCTACATGAAGCAGCCGCTCACACGCGCGGCCGCTTCATGAATATTTATGCGGCTGACCGCCGCCTGGATTCCGCTGCGTCGCTATGGCGACGGTGGGCGCGGTTACGTCAGGGACGCCGGGGAACGCCTCCCCGGGCTATTTAAACTGCTCAAACCTATCCACCGGTGCTCAGTTGTACTGGTGCTTCTGTACCTATTGAGCCCCTCGTATTTTACCTGTACCTTGCTACTATTACTGGTATCCTGACCCTGGTCTGCTCAACGGCTATCGTGAACTTCTGGTATCCTGACTCTGGTTATTCTTCCGACTTCGTGTATCTCTGGCATCCTGACCCCGGTCCGCTAAACGGCTATTGTGTATCTCTGGCATCCTGACCTCGGCTATCCATTCGGCTCCTGTGTATTTCCGGTATCCTGACCCTGGCTTTCCTTAACGACTCTGTGAACCTCCGGTATCCTGACCCTGGTCTGCTTAACGACGCTGTCCTGATCACCCGTGCTTACAGCAACACCGCCAAGTGCCCTGTTATCCACCTCAGGCCCCTTGTGCGTGTCCTGTATTGAGCAAGCGTGCTCCTTTCCTGCATTCCGGATTCCTTCTGGTAAGACGATCCTTACAGAACAACTGAGCCAGGACATGGAATCCGCAGGAATTGCTGACGCCCTCTCGGCTCTCACGGGACAAATTGCCTCCCTTACTCGTTCTCTTCAAGACCTCCAAACTAGTCATGCACACATGCAGCGTCAACTTCATGAACTCCAGACAAATCTACCTACCTCCGGGGGATCCCCTTCTGGTACAGCTCCGCCCCCGGCGATGGAGGAAATCGGTGCTACTGCTCCTGAACCTAAGGTATCTTTACCTGAACGTTTCTCTGGGGACAGAACTCGTTATCGCACATTCATGACCTCCTGCCAGATCCTGTTCTCACTACAACCTAGAACGTACGCCTCTGACTATGTTAAAGTACAAACTGTGATCTCCTTGCTCTCTGGTGAACCCCAACTATGGGCCCATCATTTGCTTCACACTAATAACTCCGTCCTGAATTCCTGGGCTGATTTCAGCCATGCTATGGATACCTTGTTTGATGACCCATTTCGTTCCACCTCTGCACAAGCAGCCATACGTGCATTACGCCAAGGCAAAAGACCTGTGGAGGAATATGTCACAGAATTCAGGAGCCTGGCTTTTGAAAGTAAATGGAACGAACCAGCACTTCTGGACCAATTCCGTCTAGGTTTATCCGAGAGCTTAAAGGATGAACTGGCCCGCGTGGGTATTCCCAATTCATTAGAGGAGTTAATATATCTGACCATTCAGCTTGACCGCAGATTTCGGGAAAGACGCCTAGAACGCGCAGCTTCAGCCATTCCTGCTCCGAGACGCCAATTCCCTCCTGTGGCTCACACTGCTCCTACGGTTCCTACCCTTCCTCCTCTCCGGTTACCAGCGATCATGCCCCCTCCGGAAGAACCAATGCAGATCGGAGTGGCTCGCGGCCCATTATCCGAAGCTGAGAGAACCCACCGTCGGAGGAACAACCTGTGCCTATACTGTGGTGAACCCGGGCATCTGATCCACTCCTGTCCTCGACGCCCTCCTAAGGGTAAGCCCACACATACTACAGTTTGCTTGAGTTCATTTCCTAGAGATGGGTCTCCTCACTTATCCATTCCTTTGTTTTTGCAGTGGACCAGTAATTCTACTACAGTGTCTGCCATCATTGACTCCGGTGCCAGTAGCTGCTTTATGGATCAAGACTTTGCCAAACAATTGCACATACCCACATTGACCAAAGCAGCTCCAATACATATCCAAGTAGTAGATGGCACTCCGCTATCCTCGGGACCCATTACTCAAGAAACACCACAACTCCGGGTACTACTGGGAAATAATCATATGGAACATCTGAACTTTGACTTGATTCCATCACCTATGTTCCCGATTATTCTCGGACTATCCTGGCTGAGGCTTCATAATCCTACAATAAACTGGGCCACAGGCACCCTCTCCTTCCAATCCTTTTTTTGTCGCACTCGTTGTCTCTCCAATCGCCAATCACTTCTGCTACTCCCCGACGATTCGTCCTCCTCTCCGATCCTACGTCTCCCCAAGCAATATGCAGAATTCAGTGACGTGTTCGATAAAAAGGGAGCTGACTCTCTTCCTCCCCAAAGGACCTATGATTGTCCTATCGATCTTCTCCCAGGAGCTCCTATTCCCTTTGGCAGAATATTTCCATTATCGGAACCTGAACTACGTCACCTCAAAGACTATATCCAAGAAAATTTAGCCAAGGGTTTTATTCGTCCGTCTACCTCCCCCGCCGGTGCAGGAATCTTCTTTGTAGAAAAAAAAGATGGCAGTTTACGCCCTTGCATCGACTATCGTGAATTAAACAAGATCACTATAAAGAACAGATATCCGTTGCCCCTTATTCCTGAACTTCTGGACCGACTGAAAGATGCACACATCTTCACCAAAATTGATCTCCGGGGGGCTTACAATCTAGTTCGCATACGAGAGGGAGACGAGTGGAAGACCGCCTTTCGAAGTCGCTATGGACACTTTGAGTACCTCGTAATGCCTTTCGGGTTATGTAACGCCCCCGCGACGTTTCAACATTTCCTAAATGACGTGTTCCGGGACTACCTTGATATCTTTCTGGTAGTCTATTTGGATGACATCCTCATTTTCTCATCAACTCTGTCTGAACATCGGGACCAGGTTAAACTGGTCCTCAAACGCCTACGCTCACATCATCTCTATGCTAAACTAGAGAAATGCCAATTCGAATCCTCCCGAGTAGAATTTCTGGGGTTCATTATCACGCCGGGGAATCTACAAATGGATCCTAAGAAAGTGTCAGCAATACTGGAATGGCCGATACCCTCTGATAAAAAAGCGATCCAACGCTTCATCGGCTTCGCGAATTATTATCGCAAATTCATTCGAAATTTCTCTCATGTCATTGCACCCATCACGAGACTTACTTGCCAGTCCTCTCATTTCGCATGGTCCCCCGACGCTCAGAAAGCATTTGACATCTTGAAACGGTATTTTACCACGGCTCCTATCCTCATCCAACCTAACGTTGCCGACCCCTTTTATGTGGAAGTAGACGCTTCGGATGTAGCCGTAGGGGCAATCTTATCCCAGAGACATGGAGAAAAACAGAGTCTACACCCAGTAGCCTACTACTCTCGCAAACTCACCCCTTCAGAAATGAACTACAGCGTGGGGGATAGAGAATTGTTGGCCATCAAGCAGGCACTAGAAGCTTGGCGTCATCTTCTCGAAGGTACCATACACCCCGTGACGGTTTATACCGACCATCGGAACCTCGAGTATCTTCGTTCTGCACGTAGGTTATGCCCGAGACAGGCAAGGTGGGCTCTCTTCTTTACAAGATTTAATTTACACATCACCTACCGCCCTGGATCCCGAAATATTAAAGCGGACGCCTTGTCCCGAATACCAGTTACTTCGCATCACCCTAAGAGTCAGTTCGATACCATTCTCCCATCCCATTTGTTTCTCACCCACCAACCACCCCTTATGGACTATATCCGTGCTTCATCCCGTGGCGTCTCAATACCAAGAACACACCCTCCTATCCGTCGTACCAGGAACCTTTTCTATTATCGTAACATGATATTTGTACCACGACCGGCCCGTCTAAGGGTACTACAAACCTGTCATGACTCCCTCCTTTCTGGACATGGGGGCATTAAGAAGACCCTAGATCTTGTCCGACGTCATTTTTGGTGGCCTTCACTGGATCAAGACGTTACCTCGTTTGTCCGCTCATGTACCACCTGTGCCCGAACCAAGACCACACGCAAGAAACCGGTAGGCCTCCTCCGCCCGTTACCTATTCCGTCGGTTCCCTGGTCGAAGATTTCTATGGACTTTATTGTAGATCTACCACCCTCAAAGAAACACGACACAATAATGGTAGTGGTAGACAGATTTACTAAGATGGCACATTTTATTCCCACCATTGGTATTCCCTCAGCAGCAACCACGGCCACCTTGTTCCTGAATACAGTTTTTCGGCTCCATGGACTACCACAGACCATCACCTCTGACCGGGGGGTACAATTCACATCACGCTTCTGGAAGATCTTCTGTCGAAGTCTACACATTCGTCCCACGCTGTCCACGGCATTTCATCCTCAAACCAATGGTCAAACAGAACGTTTAAACCAAATACTGGAACAATATTTGAGATGTTACACCACTCACCTCCAGAATGATTGGCTTCAGTTCTTTCCCTCTGCGGAATTTACCTACAACAACCAAAAACAACGTTCCATACAAATGTCACCATTTTTTGCAAACTACGGCTACCATCCTACCATGATTCCGGGCCTACCTACCGGACCTATGGTTCCTGGAATCACGGACCGAGTCATCACTCTCGCCAGACAATTTCGAACCCTGAAAGAGAACTTGATCAAGGCTCGTAAAACATACAAATTATATGCAGATCGTCATAGATCCAGCCCACCTACCTACCGTTGCGGTGACAAAGTCTGGTTATCCACAAGTAACCTGCGCTTGCAGGTGCCATCGAAAAAATTAGGACCCAAGTTTATCGGTCCTTATGTCATCACTAAAATCATCAATCCAGTAACAGTGCAGCTGAAACTGCCCGCTACATGTCGGATTCATCCCGTGTTCCACGTATCTCTAGTCAAGCCATGGGTAGCTAACCCTTTTCCTGGTCGTGTACCTCCTCCGCCTGCTCCTGTTGTCATCGATGGGGTGGAAGAGTATGTGGTACAAAAGATCGTTGACTCCAGGATCCATCGTGGACACTTAGAATACCTGATACACTGGAAGGGGTATAGCCCAGAGGAAAGAACCTGGGAACCGGCAGATCAGGTGCATGCCCCCGTCTGTATTCACAGATTCCACAAGCTGCATCCTCTCAAACCGGGTTCTCCACGCCCCCAGAGGTCGCGTCTTGCGGGGGGATCCTGTAAGGCACTTACCTGGCAGCCGCGGGGAAGTTCCTCTCCATCCTCCCGGCAGAAACGCCGGCACCGGTCCCTGCTACATGAAGCAGCCGCTCACACGCGCGGCCGCTTCATGAATATTTATGCGGCTGACCGCCGCCTGGATTCCGCTGCGTCGCTATGGCGACGGTGGGCGCGGTTACGTCAGGGACGCCGGGGAACGCCTCCCCGGGCTATTTAAACTGCTCAAACCTATCCACCGGTGCTCAGTTGTACTGGTGCTTCTGTACCTATTGAGCCCCTCGTATTTTACCTGTACCTTGCTACTATTACTGGTATCCTGACCCTGGTCTGCTCAACGGCTATCGTGAACTTCTGGTATCCTGACTCTGGTTATTCTTCCGACTTCGTGTATCTCTGGCATCCTGACCCCGGTCCGCTAAACGGCTATTGTGTATCTCTGGCATCCTGACCTCGGCTATCCATTCGGCTCCTGTGTATTTCCGGTATCCTGACCCTGGCTTTCCTTAACGACTCTGTGAACCTCCGGTATCCTGACCCTGGTCTGCTTAACGACGCTGTCCTGATCACCCGTGCTTACAGCAACACCGCCAAGTGCCCTGTTATCCACCTCAGGCCCCTTGTGCGTGTCCTGTATTGAGCAAGCGTGCTCCTTTCCTGCATTCCGGATTCCTTCTGGTAAGACGATCCTTACACAATTACAGATCATAGCAACTTCATTGTATTTGAAGGTGGTTATATAGGTCAAATTTATTTCCCCCAAAAAATAAATTGCAAAAACATCTAAATCCACATCCAATGTCCCTTAAAACCCTTTGATCTTTCAATATAAAAATGAACAATTTTCCACTTCCCTGTTAAAAGTGGGTAAACCTTAAAGAACAAGAAGGAAGACCATGAAGCTACACATAAATTTTACATTAGTATTTCCAGCATTGTAATGAAGTAGCAAGTACATTGGGAGTTATTTCTAGATTCACTTTCCACCAAAGATGACCCTATGCTTTGAAGCAGAGGGAAAGCAAGACTTAGAAACCACCTTCATCATTTTCATTCACTACCAAGGATAATAAATAATTTTGGGGACACGCAAACAATGACATCACTCACACATTGTGGCTGACCCTCACAGATATGTAACAAATGATAGGCCGAATTAGACAGTCATTAAATGTGAGTAGAAGCTGTGCACAGTCAGTCCATCTTACAGAAATTCCTCTTGAAGTAAAGAATAGGAGAGTTAGCACTGTTCCTATTGTGGAAATCTGCTGGGCGTCCAATTCCAAATACCAAGGGGGTGCATTATAATCAGAAGGAATACTACTGGCCTGGCTAAAATTAAAAATGCAATGTTCAAGGTCTCATGTTAGGAAGAATTGGGTAAACCAAACAAGCATAGTTGGTAATAGTCTTTTCCTTAAAAATGAAATATCCCTTTCTTAACTTGTTTTCTCTTTATAGTCTTTCCTCGTCTTTTACTTTTTCATCTTCTTTTTGGAGCTCTTTAGATGGATGTCTGGGCATTCCAAAAATACAAAATCATTGAAAAAATTCACACTGTGTGTCTGCTATGTAGCAAACTAATGTTTGCAGTATGTATTGTATTAATAATCCTTATTGAGTACATTTTCAGCAATATTGTTGTACCAGTAAACAGATGCATGTATCTAATGACTTTTGCAAAGCTAGGCTCAATTTGAGGTTTGGTTTTTTTAGCACACTTAGTGGTATCTATTTATTCAAAAGTATTATATCCAGTGTTATATCCAGGTGACATACTAGACAATGTGTAGGAGGTAAAAGTACAACAAGTTCAATTAATGAACAATGAGATGGGGGTTTATGTTAATACATGCGAGTATAAAAAGTGACTTGTATAATGGTTCCAAAGAATTTCTATCAGTATAGCCAGCAATGTATTTACCTTTCCCACTGCTCTAGGCGCCACCTAGGACAGTGCTACAGCTGCCCCCTCCACAGCCAACATCTTTGTTGTTTTAAAAGGAACACATATCTTTAAGACACGGAGCGCTGGGATATGATATCATATACTGGTGCTTCATGTCTTAAAAGCAACTTCTAATGCAGCTTATGGAGGCTGCTCTTACCCGGCACTGGCTCCATAGCGTGAATAGGCAGGTAGAGGAGATCAACAATTGTAGTTGGCATAGTGCACCCCCCAAAAAAGTTTATTGTGTCTGTGTGAGCTTCTCCAACAACTATAGATGAAATAGAAAACCAAGTGCTGGTGCAAAGCTTTTTCTGTATTGTCCCTATTATAGGCCACACCCTTATAGAAAATTTCTTATTTAAAGAAAAAATACTCCTTAGTAGAAGGTGAGAACTTAAACAGGCTATAAAGTAACGGACTACAATACAATACTTTAGAACCTTTTTAAGGTCCCCTTTTATTCATGATGCTACCTCAAACTAAGGATTAATTATATATTATTTTAGGAAATCAATTTTTAAAGAGAAAATACACCGTAGTTGAAGATGAAATTGCTATAAAGTACGGTTAGAGAGGTAGGATTTAAGCCATGAAAGAACTGTGTCATGGAAGCAGGGGTGGTCAACTGTGTCATAGGCTGCAGAGAGGTCCAAGAGAATAGGCGCTGGGTGGTTGATAATGAAGTGAAACAATAAGAGGACTGCTCAGATGGGAATGAGTTGATAGCCTCCTGATGATCTGTAGAGGTTGTTGGTCATTCAGATTTAATGGAATATAAATTTATAGGTATATATTGTGATGCTGTTAGCTGAGGGTCATAGATGTCAATCTTAGTGATCTCAAGCACTTCTAGGGTTATAAGGCTCAGGAACACCGATTTGTAGCAAACTGTGTGTTTTATTTACAAATGTACAAGTCAAACACACTAACACAAAATAATAAAATAAAAGCCTAGTTCCCAATTGGTGCCTTGTCTGGCTTATACTTTGCTGGTCCGGACTGGCCGGCTCAACTACTCACTGACTTCCCCACCAGACCCAGCTTAGCCATGTTCAGGAACACATCCCTCAGACAAAATGCACTGGTCCAGGCAGGTAGTGTTACACTTGGCTTAGTGATTTTCATCACGTCTTCTCTGACTGGGGAACTTCCTCTCCCCAACAGTCTCTCTTGTTGTGAGCCTTCAGAGACTTTAAATGTTCACTTTCTGTACATGATGCAAGCTTCATCAAAAATTCTGGGCTGGACTTTAAAATCCCATATGGACTGTTGCAGCACTGGAGCTGGGGCATTTGCCTGCCCTGCTCTGCAAATGCACCACCTCCAATGCACACATCATTCCTGTATGGAATCCACACAAATCATCTCCCTGGGGCTGTACAGTGCCACTATGTATATACATTCACTGGCCACTTTATTAGGTACACCTGTTCAATTGCTTGTTAACACAAATAGCTAATCAGCCAATCACATGGCTGCAACTAAATGCATTAAGCATGACTTTGAAT